>JAKSZT010054451.1:640773-718392 GCA_026826555.1 Tolypeutes matacus
AAAGAAAGAAAGAAAGAAAGAAAGAAAGAAAGAAAGAAAGAAAGAAATGAAATGCTAGACCATGTAAACTACCATATTTTAAAGCTGATTCTGATTGATAGCATAATTCAGTTCCTTGTGAATGGTGGACTGACACATCCATTTCTTTGCTGAATGTCAGCACACACTTTCAAAAAATTTTTCCCATTGTAATGAAATGGATTTTTATGGGGCAATAACCTAAGAATGTCAATATCATGGTCCCCATCTTACTTTATAAAACATTAAAAATCTTGATACACAATATTCTATTTTCTCTCAAAACACACACCATCCTTTAGGAAAAATGAAATTTCATAAGATTCATAAATACTCAACCAAATAGAACATATATGAAATTAATAGTATATCCAATTAGTCACTAAATATAAAATCTCTCCTTATTTTGCCAGTTTTCTCCTTAATCATTCACAAGTCTCTCCCTGCTCACTGATGAACTAAAGAGTGTAATGAAAGCAAATCCTCGTATGCTGAAATGCAGATTGCATGTTTTGTATTGATATCTTAATTAATTCTAATTAACCTAGAAAATAGTTTGTATTTTAAGGACACCATAAAATCATCCTAAACATCTTTCAATTTATCTTCTATGGATATCCTAGGGGTTGCTTTTCAATTTGCTGTATTCTCCCTCCCAAACAAATCCTAAAACAGCTGATGGAATTTACATTATATGAAAATCAATAAAATGACATGCATTTACACCAAATAGAAGGAAAATGAGAGTCATAGAACAAGACTTAATTGTCCACAAGGCAATGAGAAGATTGGTCACCACAGTGCTCAGGAAGGAATACTGAGAATCAGAAATTTGTTGGAGGGCAATTTGCCTAGATCTATGTTGTGCTTTGTCTTGTACCCCACTTGTTAACTCTGGAATATTCTATATCAAGAACTTCTTCAGATAAATTAGTACTTGGTGCTGTGTCCTGGAGTCAAGCCTCGTCCTCAGTCCTATCACAGAAAGCACAGAGTCAGACCCAGCTGACACAGGGAAGTCCAATTAGGTGCAGGCATAGCAGGAAGTCTCCACACAGACACAAATCTACACCATGTAAGCTGAAAGTAGATCAACTGGTAGTAAGCCTATGAATTTGTATTAGTAATCTCCAAAGCTTTAAAAATTTAAGGTGATTCATGAAGAAATTCAGCCACCTGGCTAGGCAAAATGTCAAATTACAACAATTCATGATATGTCTTTCGCTGTTGGGGGCATTTATCTGGGGTTCAATTTCCCACAAACAACAGCTGTGAAATTTCTCTTTAAGAATTAATTGACTAGGAGGAAAATTTGAATTTTTAATCTATAATTTATATTAATCTTCTAGATAGCACAGAGAACATTGTCTACATGGCACAAGCTAGAATCTGGGTGATTTCTTCTCTTTGCTGTGGGTAACACTATTTGCTCATAAACCTGTGAATGGATGGTGGGTACTGTAATAAGGAGAGCCACTGAGTAGTGAAAAGAAGAAACACATCATTGTCTCTGCTGACCACACTAGAACCAGTATTGAAGCCAGTTTTTTGTGTCATTCACACCCCTTGAATACTTTCAACTTCAGAAAGCTCCAGGTCTCATCCAAGTTATAGAAGAAATTTTCAGAGTTGGTTTGAGGTTCTCCTTTGTCATTTGGAGCACTTTTTCTTCATGTAACTGCAGTGGAAACTATTGAGGCATACTAGGGGTACAAAAAACCTGATTCCCATTGTCATGTGAAGTTATAAGTCTAGAAAACAGAGTTATTAACAGGTATTCACTGATAAATATACTTTACCACATGGATGCAGGGTGTCCTCTCAGAATGTATGATTTTTCTTTAAGTGTCATGAAGTTTCCATAATGAGCAATTGTGTGCATGGTATTGGGAGTTGATGAAACAACTGGTTCTTCAGGGTGCCCTTGCCCCCTCATTCACCCACAAACTCTACTCTGATGCTCAGGGTACAGGAGATTGAGCACTTTCTATTTGGAGGATCCTATCATGGCTGGTATTTAGTCAATTTGGACTTTTTGTTGTTCAATAAGCCACATTTTGCAGAGTTTATTCAAATCATGTTGATGTGCAGCAACAACACTAAGGGTGGTTTCTACTTCCCACCTAGAAGGCCACAGTCAGAGAGCTCCACAATAAAATGCACTGAAACCTTGAACGAAGAAACCCATTGTAAAATTCATAGTGATAGACACTGAAAGAGACTGTTTAATTGATATTCCATGAGCAACTGCTTTTCTAGTTATTTTGAGATGAAATGTGACATAGTGAAATTGTTTTCCTTTAAAACTCTTCCATGTTTCTGTTACCTTGAGCAACAGAAAACACTGAAATTCTGTTACAAAGAGTTTGACTTAATGTTGGAACTCTCACATGAATTGGTAGTGCTTGCATCGGGACAAGGCCTCTGCAAAATGTTTTGGCAGTTTATATTAATAGTAAACATAGTCATGCCTTGTGACTTCTGGGTCACATTCATCAGAAATTCTTCCATATGGTCTCCAAATGAATGGACAAGAATATTTCATAATAGCACTATTTATAATTGCTAAAACCTATACTATTCACATATGCCTGTTAACAGTAGAATGGATAAATAAGAGACATGTTCTTTCAAATGTGAATGTAAAGTAAACAAATCCATAAAAAACTGGAATGGTTTGCACAAACATCATGTGAAACAATGATAGCCAAAAGCAAAAGAGCATATATTTGACAAATTCATTACTTAGTCAACATAATGAATCTGCTCATAAGGGTTATGGGAAGGCTTATTTTTGAGGTTTTAAAGTAAATGGCAGCACAGGGCAGCTTGGGAAGTGTTCTTAATGTGTTTCCTAATCAGACACCAGTTGCAGTGATTTCAGTTTGCAAAACTTTCTCAAGAATTTGTTTGTTGTATGTATTTCAATAATTTTTTTAAAAAGAGGAAACAAATTTCAAAGTGCTTTAAACAACTCAACAGAAACAGATGTTTGCACACAGGATTGAAGAGTCTCTGAATATTAACCAAAACCACTCATCTTTCACTGTGATGATACCAAGATTGTTACAGCTCCAAGAAGCACTACAGAATTTCCATGGCACCTCAGAATTATTATCTAGTTGAATAAGTGGCCAAGATCATAAAAAAGCAATTATTGAATAGGTCTTACTCTTGATTGTTTCCCCAGCACAGGTCTCTAGAGGTGTGTTTTTGTGGCTGTCTCTTCTTCTATTTGGGTTAGGGGTTGTTGGTGTTGAACACAGTTCCATTCTGCTGACAGGCAATTTTAAGAAGGGAAGTGATATACTGTGTGCCAAAATTCATTATCAAATCATTAAAATTAAATTTAATTAATTAAAATTAAAGATTTTTAGTTTTAGGTGTATACTATAGCTGTGGTTTGCCACAACATATTCTTAATTTATGCCCATCTGAGCCATGAATTGGGAATTCCAGTCAACTCTTTCAGTAAGTTCCTTATTAAATCACATACTCTAAGAAACTGGAGATTCCAAGACACTTTTTGGGGTGATGGGCACATATGTTTTCCCATTCTCACACTTCTAGTTTCCATGATTTGCTTAGGTTTCTGATCCTCTCTCCATTTCCTCTTGGCAATACCATGATATCTTTAAGGCAGAAATCATGATGTCCACTTTACCTATAAAGGAAATTTTGGGAACAGGTGTTTGTGTACATGGATTAAACAAATGAAACTGGTAGAACAGAAATACATATCAAGAAATAGTGAAGATAACTTCTTAACTATTTTGATTTGCTTATCCCTGGATTTTTTCTTGCTGAGATTTTTATATTTTTTCCTTCTTTTTTAAAAAAAAATTATTAGACAATTTGTGAGCTTATAAAATAATCATGAAAAATGTGTAGAATCCCCATATATCACCTCTCCAAAACCACATTACATTGATGTAGAATATTTTTTACAGATTATGAAAGAACATGATCAGATAATGACCACTATGGTCCATAGTGTACATTTGGTATATATTTCCATACACCCCTTATTATTAATGCTATGTATTATTATTGTATATTTGTTATAGTTCATGAGAGAACTCTCTCATATTTGTATGGTTAACCACAGTCTATCTTCCACCACATGGTTCACTGTGTTACACAGCCCCATGTCTTGTAAATTCTATCCAAAGTATACACTCAGTGGCTCTCACTTTCATCACAGAGATGTACAGTCGTTGCCTGAGTAAACCTTTGACTGTTTTCCTTAGTCAAAAAGAAAAAATCCATAACCCATAATACTGACCCTTAGTGTTGATATAGTACCTTCTTGGACACTGATGAAAGACTATCACAACATTGCTATTAACTATAGTCTAAAAGTTACATTTCTTTCCCATTCATCACTATATTCTTACCACCATGTAATCATGACATACATTTGTTCTAGTTCATAAAAGAATATGCTTTTACTTATATTATTAACCACAATCTTCATCCAACTCCAGGTTTACTAATATTCAGTCCATAGATTATTCTCTAGATTGCATTCAATTGACATTTACATCCCTAGACTACCCCTTTTGACCACAATCCCATATGTAAATGGGATTTACATTTGTATTAGTTATACTAGCTAAAATGTGTTACAATGAACTCTATCCATTTTCACACTTTTACAGTCAAGCTAATTGAAAATTCTATATGTATTAAACATTGGCACCACTTCTCAGTCCTCATCCTGTCTCCTAGTACCCTATATTCTAGGTTTTAAGTGCATGTGTTTATTCTTCATTTTAGTTCCTATTAGTGAGACCTTACAATATTTGTCCTTTTGTATCTGGTTTATTTCACTTGACATAAAGTTCTCAAGGTTCATCCATATTATCATGTTTCCCAATTTCATTTCTTCCAGTAGAAACACTACTGATTTTTGCATATTAATCTTGTATCCTGCCACTCTCCTGAAATTGTTTATTACCTCTGTTGGCTTCTTGTACATTTTTCAGGATTTTCTGGTATAGAGTCATATCATCTGTGAATAGTAAAAGCTTTACTTCTTCCTTTCCAATTTGAATGCACTTTATTTCTTTATCTTGCCTGATTGCTGTAGCTAGAACCTCTAGCACTATATTGAACAACAGTGGTAACAGTGGGCATCTTTGTCTTGTTCCTGATCTCATCATAAAAGCTTTCAGAATTCCACCTTTGAGTGTAATGTTAGCTGTGGGTTTTTCATATATACCCATTATCATTCTCAGAAAGTTTCCTTCTAATCCTATCATTTGGAGTGCTTTTTATCAAGAAAGAATGTTGGATTTTGTCAAATGCCTTTTCTGCATCAATTGAGATATTCAGGTGGATTTTTTTCTATATATTAATGTACTGTATTACATTGATGGATTTTCTTATGTTGAACTACCATTGAATGCCTCCATAAAACTCACTTGATTATGATCAATAATTCTTTTAATGTGTTGTTGGATTTGATTAGTGAGTATTTTGTTGAGGATTTTTGCATCTGTATTCATTAGGAAAATGAGTCTGTAATTTTCTCTGTTCATAATCACTCTCAGGAGCACAGATTCCAAAGTAGAGCTCACTGATAAGGCATCAATGTCTGGAGCTATCCCCACTTGTAGAGGACCTGGGTGTCTCAGAGTCCTCAGGAACCCCTCTGTTTGAGATGATAACCACTTTGGTGTTCTATGAGATCCTACTGAGGTGTGCATAAGAGTTACCTCTGGGATGACCTCCCGACTCTCTTTGAAGTCTCTTAGCCACTTGAACTCATTTGTCTTTACCTTTTCCCCCTTTTATTCAAGGTCTTTTTCCTTGCCAGTTGGCACTTGGTATTAATCCCTTGTTGCCAGGGAGGCTCATCCCCCGGGAGTCATGTCTCACGTTGGGGGGAAGGTAATGCATTCATATGCTGAGTTTGGCTTAGAAGAGAGGCCACATTTGAGCAACAAGGAGGCTTTCAGGTGGCAACCCTTTAGGCACCCCATAATAGTAGGCTAACTTTCAATTAAAACAACAAAGACTCGTAAGGCTAATCATCAATAACTAGAACCCATCAGTGGACCCTACTCCTTTGCCAGACACTGCCCCTGCACTTGAGGGACTGTTGCTGCTCCCTTGGAAAATGTGGCAGAGCACTCCAGGCTGGGAATTCAGTATTCCCTCACTTATAGAGTGATTGTCTACCCACTGTGACCATGCCCGACCCCTTGATCATTTGAACAATTTTATATATCTTTTATGTATATTCAGGTGAACTACTTCCTCCCATAAAACCCCCATCCCAGACCCCCCCACCAATGATCCTCTCCTGCCCCCTCTGTAACCCTTCTGTGATCCAAAACTTCCTTGAAGATGAAGCCCATATAATAGCCAAATACAATTAATAGGAAAATGAAATAATAAGTGTAAGTTTAAATATAAGAGATAAAATACATGGAAAGTTAAAAAAAAAAAAAACCTAGAAATAAAATTAAAGGATTGGGATATTCAAAAAATGGGAAAAAACAAAAAAATTTTTTTAAAAAATTTTTCTCTCATTTTAACATTTTTCCTTTTATCACTGCATTATTGGGTGTCCAGTCTGTACTGTGGCACCAGCCCCCTCTCACTCCCCAGTGTCTCCTGAATTTTCATTTAATTTTCAAAGAGGTTTTAGGTCACAGCAAAGTCCCACACAGAATACTAGAGACTTCCATATACCTAACCTCCTTCCCCTTTCCTCACCCCATATTAAAACCTTTTTTATATGGATGGTAGCATTGTTATAACTGTTATACAGATAGTGAAGCAAGGCTACTAAACATTGTCAATGGTTTACCGTATAGTTTACAATTTAGATGGTACATTTTAATAATTTTTGATGATATTTACCATGTCCTGTGTTCATTACTGTAAGGTAATGAAAAACATTTCCCATGACCACTATATACCCGCTGTTTGATCTTTTCTGTTCCTTCCTCCCCATCCCCCTGGGACTCATGACACTCACCCGTCTTGACTCATTGGATGACAAGATTCATAGTTACATGCAGCAAGAGGTCTTGACATGCTGATTATCCTCTCCTATTAGGATCCACCTTTGTGCCTAAGAGACACCCATCTGTCTGTTTCTGGGTTAATCGGTCCTCCCAAAGATGGGGGTCCATCTCCTTCCCACCCACCGTGTAGGTCTCCACTCCCAGACACAACACCTTATGACAGGATGAACACTCACACATTCCCCAGAAGCCTATTCCAGAAGCACCCCTTTCTGACTGCCCCCCCGAACTTACACCCTAAACCAGTGACACTACCTTGTCATACTTCCATAAGAGCATTCCCACTCCTGCACTTTCAACATCATACCCACAAATCCCTTGTTCACCTGGTCCTCCTCCCAACTCACCTCCCTGTAGCCTGGGTATTCTAACCTGCCCTTCCTAATCTACCCACCTGTCAACCCTGCACCACCAAACCCAGTAGTGTCTCTACCCACCTGTCCTATCCTTCAATATGCAATTATACTCTATCATTTTACCATAGATTATGTCCATATGCGTGATGGCTCACAACCTTCTCTTCTCTTTCTCTCCCTTTTTAACCTATCTTTCAGACAATGGTGCTCAGAGACTGCTCACTTTCCTCAATTCAAATCAGTGAGGTCATATACTGTTCATTCTTCAATGCCTAGCTTGCTTCACTCAACATAAGGTCTTCAAGATTCATCCATGTTATTCCGTGTGTTAACACTTTATTCCTTCTTACAGCTGAGTAATATTCCATTGTATGTATGTATGACATTTTGTTTATTCATTCATCTGTTGATGGGCACCGGTGCTGATTCCAACTTTTGGCAATTGTGAACAATGCCTCTATGAACATTGGTGTGCACATATCTGTTCAGGTCTTTGCTTTCAGTTCTTCTGAATATATACCCAGCAGTGGAATCGCTGGATCATACAGATCTATTGTTAGTTTTCTGAGGATCCGCCAAACTGTCCTCCACAGTGGCTGGACTATTCCACAATCCCACTAGCAGTGGATGAGGGTTCCTATTCCTCCACATCCTCTCCAACACTTAGAGTCTGCTGTTTTTTTTAATAGCTGCCATTCTGATGGGTGTAAGATGGTATCTCATTGTAGTTTTGATTTGCATTTCCCTAGTAGCTAGTGATGTCTAGCATTTTTTCATGTGCTTTTTAGCCATTTGTATTTCTTCCTTGGAGAATTCTCTTTACAGGTCACTTGCCCATTATTTAAATGAGTTATTTGTCTTTATGTTTTTGAGGTGTAGGATTTCTTTATATATGAAGGATATTAGGCTCCTCTCAGATATATGGCTGCCAAATATTTTCTCCCATTGGGTAGGCTTCCTTTTTATTTTCTTAATAACATCCTTTGAGGTGCAGAGTTTTTAATTTTGAGGAGATCCCATTTATCTATTTTTTCTCTTGTTGCTCGTGCTTTGGGTGTGAAGTTCATGAAACCATTTCCTATTACAAGGTCCTGTAGTTGCTTCCCTACATTATCTTCCAAGGTCTTTATGGTTTTGGCTCTTATATTTAGATCTTTGATCCATCTTGAGTTGATTTTTGTATAAGGTATGAGATTGTATTCTTCTCTCATTCTTTTGGATATGGATATCCAGTTCTCCAAGCACCACTTGTTAAAGAGGCCATTCTCTCCCAACTGAGTGGGCTTGGTGGCCTTTTCAAATATCAGATGAATGTATATGCGAGGATCTATATCAGAACTCTCATTTCGGTTCCATTGGTCAATATGTCTATCCTTGCACCAATACCATGCAGTTTTGATCACTGTAGCTTTGTAGTATGTTTTAATGTCAGGTATTGTGATACCTCCAACTTCATTTTTCTTTTTCAATATGTCTTTGGCAATTCAGGGTCTCTTACCTTTCCAAATATATTTCATAGTTAGTTTTTCCAGTTCTTTAAAAAATATGGTGTTGATTTTTATTGGGATTGCATTAAATCTGTAGATTAGTTTGGGTAGGATAGACATCTTGATGATGTTTAGTCTTCCTATCCATGAACTGGGAATACTCTTCCATTTATTTAAGTCTTCTTTGATTTCCTTTAACAGTGTTGTATAGTTTTCTGTATACAAATCTTTAGTTAAATTTATTCCTAATATTTGATTCTTTTCGTTACTATTGTAAATGTTTTTTTTTTCTTTCTTGATTTCCTCCTCAGATTGCTCGTTATTGGTGTACAGAAATGCTACTGATTTTTGCGCATTGATCCTATAGCTTGCTACAATACTGAATTCCTTTATAAGTTCTAGAAGCTTTGCTGTAGATTTCTCAGGGCTTTCTACGTATAGGATCATGTCGTCTGCAAATAATGAAATTTTTACTTCTTCTTTTCCAATTTGGATGCCTTTTTTATCTTTTCCTTGCCTCTGTGCTCGAGAAAGTACTTCTAAGACAATGTTAAATAGGCGTGGTGATAGTGGGCATCCTTGTTTTGTTCCGATCTCAGAGGGAAGGCTTTTGGGTTTCACCATTGAATATGATGTTAGCTTTGGGTTTTTCATATATACCCTGTATCATATACAAAAGTTTCCTTCTATTCCTATCTTTTGCAGTGTTTTTATCAGAAAAGTGTGCTGTATTTTGTCGAATGCTTTTTCTGCATCTATAGAGATGATCATGTGATTTTTTTCTTTCAATCTGTTCATGCAGTGTATTACACTGATTGATTTTCTTATATTGAACCATCCTTGCATACCCAGAATGAAACCCACTTGGTCATGGTGTATAATCCTTTAGATATGTTGTTGAATGCGATTAGCAAGTAGTTTGTTGAGGATTTTAGCATCTTGGTTCATTAGAGAAAATGGTCTGTAATTTTCCTTTTTTGTGGTATCATTGTTTGGTTTTAGTATTAGGGTAATGTTGGCATTGTAGAATGAGTTAGGGAATATTCTTTCTACTTCTATTCTTTGGAAGAGCTTAAGCAGGATTGGTGTTAGCTCTTTCCAAAATGTTTGGTAGAATTCAGCTGTGAAGCCATGTGGTCCTGGGCTCTTCTTAGTTGGCAGGTTTTTGATGACTGAGTCTATCTCTTTACTTGTAATTGGACGGTTGAGTTCATCAATGTCTTCTTTCAGAATGTAGGCTGTTTGTGAGTTTCTAGAAACTTGTTCATTTCCTCTAAATTATCATTCTTGTTGGCATATAATTTTTCAAAGTATCCTCTTATGATACTATCTATTTCCGTGGGGTCAGTTGTGATATCCCCTTGCTCATTCCTTATTTTGTGTATTTGCATCTGTTCTCTCTTTTTTTTCTTAGTCTGGCTAAGGGTTTGTCAAATTTGTTGATCTTCTCAAAGAACCAGCTTTTGGTTTTGTTTATTTTTTCTAGTGTTTCTTATTCTCTATTTCATTTAGTTCTGCTCTAATCTTTTTTATTTCCTTCTTTCTACTTCCTTTAGGTTTAGTTTGTTGTTGTTTATCCAATATCTCCAAGTGTGCAGTTAGGTCTTCAAATTTAGCTCTTTCTTCTTTTTTAATATATGCATTTATGGCTATGAACTTCCCTCTCAGGACAGCTTTCACCTAATCCCATAGGTTTTGATATTTGGTGTTGTCATTATCATTAGTTTCAAGGTAATTATTGATTTCTTTTGAGATTTCCTCCTTGACCCACTTTTGTCTAAGAGTGTGTTGTTTAACTTCCATATTTTTGTGCCTAATCTGATTCTCTGGCCCTTAGTGATTTCCAATTTCATTCCATTGTGGTCACACAAATTACTTTGTATAATCTCATTGTTTCTGAATTCATTGAGAGTTGTTCGGTGGACTAGCATGTGGTCTATCTTGATCCATGTGCACTCGAGAAGAATATAAATCCTGCTATATTTGGGTGTAGTGTTCTGTATATGTCTACTAAGTCCAGGTCCTCTAATGTATTGTTCAGAGTCTTTGTTTCTTTATTGATTCTCTGTCTAGATATTCTCTCTAATGATGATAGTGGTGTATTAAAGTCGCCCACAATAATTGTAGAAACATTTCTTTCTCCACTTAGTTTTTCCAGAGTTTGCCTCATCTATTTTGAGGCTCCCCAATTAGGTGCATAAATGTTTATGATTGTTCTCTCTTCTTGAGAGATTACCCCTTTTACTAATATATAGTGTCCATCTTTGTCTCTTACAATAGTTTTGCATTTAAAGTCTGTTTTGTCTGATAGAATAGCTACTCCTGCCCCTTTTTGGCTATTGTTAGCTTGTAAAATTGTTTTCCAGTCATTCACTTTCAGTCTCCTTTAATCCCTGGGATGAATGTGGGTTTCTTGTAGACAGTATATAGATGGATCATATTTCCTTATCCATTCTACTAATCTGTGTCTCTTGACTGGTGAGTTTAATCCATTAACATTCAGTGTTATTACTCGCAATGAATTTCTTACTTCAGCCATATTTTCTATGGGTTATTGTATGCCATATGTTGTTTTGTTTCTGTTTTTTGTCTTTTTAGTTGTTTTTAAACTCTCTTCCAACTCTCTCTCCCTTGTTTTTTGCTTTCAACTTGCAGAACTTCCTTTAGTATTTCTAGAAGTGCAGGTTTCTTATTGGCACTTTCTCTCTCTCTCTCTCTCTCTTTTTATTGTGGGTAAAAATCAAATTTTTCACAATACATACCAATATTTGTAAAATGATATATAAATATATATGCATATATGTGCAATGCTTACATAAATGTTATATATATATATATATATATATTTAAAGGTGCTTAGATTACCTAGATATTAGCATACTCTCTTAATTTCTGTTTATCTCTGAATATTTTGATCTCTCTGTCATTTTTGAATGCCTGTTTTGCTGGATAGAGACTTCATGGCTGGAAGTTTTTTTCTTTGAGTACTTTGACTACGTCATATCACTCTCCTCTTGCCTCCATGGTTTCAGATGAGAAATCAGCACTTAATCTTATTGTGCTTCCATTGTATGTGATGGTTCTCTTTTCTCATGCTGCCTTGAGTATTTTCTCTTTGTCTTGAGCATTGGACATTTTGACAAGTATATGTCTTGGAGTTGGCCTGTTGGGATTTATACTGTTTAGGGTGCACTGTGCTTCCTTGTTCTGCACATCCATCTCTCTCAATAGGGTTAGAAGGTTTTTGGCCATTAATTTCTTTGCACTCCTTCTGTTCCCTTCCCCATCTCTTCTCCTTCTAGGATGCCCATAATGCGTATGTTTGTATACTTTGTGTTGTCGGTTAAGTCCCTGAGTCCCTGCTGGAATTTTTCTATCTTTTTGTCTCTCTGTTCTACTATCTGTTTGATTTCAAATGTATTGTCTTCCACATCACTAATTCTTTCTTCTGCCTGTTCAAATCTGCTGTTATGTGAATCCAGCATCTTTTTGATATCTTGGATTGTGCCTTTGATCACCATCATATTCACTATCTTTTTATGTATGTTTACAATTTCTTCAGAATGTTCCCCCAGGGTCTTCTTAATATAGCTAATGTCTTCCTTCACATCATTAAGTTGGTCCATGATATTTGTTTGGAAATCTTTGATTAGTTGTTCGATGTTCTGTATCACTTCCTGGTTTTTAGTTTGTTCATTAGACTGGTCCAAGTCTTCCTGTTTCTCAGTGTGGTTTGTAATTTTTTGTGGCCCTCTAGTCATCATTTTATCTTCATGGGTTTATTCAGTTGATTAGCTTCTCTCCTTGCTCTAGAGTTTTATTTAACTGGTGGTTCTGTGTGTTTGTGTTGAGTTTTCACTTTGACACTTTTTCTTCTTATTTTATTTCCTTGCTTCTTTCTATGTTCCTTTGAAGGCAAAAGTTTAGGGTCAGAGCAATCAAAAGATGTGAGAAAGGAAGAAGGATAATAGTGATATTGATAGAAGTTAGAAGAGCTGTATAAGACTTAGTGAAATGAATATTTAGCTCATGTAAGCAGTGTAATAGGAAAAAAAGTGGAGTACCTACAATGGACTAGGAAACCAAATAGAGGAATATGTATATAATGATTTAGAAGGCTAGAATGATGAGGAGGGAGAGAAAGAGCAAAGAAAGGGTTGAAGGGAAAAAATTAATATTAATTAAAAAAGAAGAAAACAGAATAGATAGAATAGAAATTGACACCCTTAAGTTGTGGGTTAATGAAAAAGCATGGTATGTAAGAACCACAACAGAAAGCAGAAAGCAGAAAGATGAAGGAAGTAAAAGATATAGCTTGGTATAAAAAAATCAGTATAGACAGAGAATGGGAAATCACTGAAGAAGAAGCACAGCAAAGAAGAGACAAGCTAACAGCACCTAATTTTTTTTTTTAATGAAAGAAAAATGAAGGGGGTGGGGAAGAAAGAGGAAAGAAAAGAAAGAGGCAATAAATAAACAGAGAAAAACCAAACAACCACACAAGCAAGCAGTCAAACAAATCTAAGGAAGAATAGTGTTCCTTCTTAGGTCCTTGTGGAACCTCTCAGCCTGCTTGTATTTTTCAGTCAATTGCCCTGCAAGGTTCTATCTGCAGGTTTTGAGGCAGATTTTAGGGATTAAACTAAATTAAAAAGAAAAATTCATTTTTTATTTTTTAAAGTGACTGTCTTCTTTTTTTTGGCAAAATAAGGGACCCAAAATATGTCCTCTTCCAGACCACCCCCTTCACTGAGGGGACTCTAACTAAGCTCGTGGACACTAATCAAGCAGTTCCCACTTCCTGGCCTCCCCAGGGGAGCTGAAGCTCTGATGCTAGTCAGCACAGAATGGTAAAGATGGCTGACTCTACCCCCTCTGGAGCCAAGCCTGAGTTGGGTAGATCAGGCTTCCTCAGTAGATTTGCCTCTCCCCTCAGCCTGGCGCTGCTCCAAGCCAGCTTATCTGTTCCCCAAAGCTATGAGAGGGTCCAGGCAGCCAAATTGACAGAAAGGAAACCCCTCTCCACCTTCTGTCAGAACCCTCCCACTCTCAGAGAATGCTCCCTCTCACCAGATTGCTGTCGGGGGATGGGGCGTATTCCTGGGCAGCTAGGTAAGTCAACCTCCTCAGCAGATTCGCCACTCCCCTTAGCCTGGTCCCGCTTCAAGCCAGTTATTTTGCTCCCCAAGGCTGCAAGGGGTTTCAGGCAGCAAAATCCAAAGAAAGGAAAGCCCTCTCAACACTCCACCAGAATCCTCCTGCTCTCAGAGATTGCTCCCTCTCACCGGGCTGCCTCGGGTGTCGTGTCTCAAACTAGCCTCTTTTCTGTAATTAAGTTTTGAATGGGATTTGGATTCTAGGTCTAATGTTCATCCCTTGGGATAAGAAGCCTTTTCTGGGTATGAACCAATGTAGGTATAAATCTGTCTCCTCCAAGAGATAAATACAAATTTTTAAAAAATTATGAGCTATTTTTCCTGAAACAACCTCCTTTTTAAAAAAGTTATTTTAAAATAAAAGATTTATAAGGATTATTTTTAAGAACTACCTCCACCCAACTTACTCTTCCTCAGTTAGGCCCTGTTTTAGATTATAAAGTCTCTGGAGACAATGTACTACACATTTAAAATAGTACATAAGGCTATTTATGTTCTTTCTTGCAAATTGGCTCACCTTGAATGGGGCCCTCTCAAAAAATTCTAGAATCTGTTAATATTGCAAAAAATTAGGAATTCCCCTTCATGTCTTCTAGAGTCTCCTTCATTGTAGAGACTTTACCACCATCTTCTCATGCCTCCCAGATACTCTGGACCACCCATGATGACCAAAACTTGTCCATGAGCTTCTGATGCAAGAAATTGTCCTCCTTGTACCTATGCTACTTGGCATGAGAGTGAAAATTGCTGGCCATATCCTGGACTTTCCTTGAAATAGCGACTCTCACAGGCACTGAGCCATTAGACCTTTGTATTCAGATTTCCATTATGCCTTGTGTCATGAAATGAACACCCTACAAGCTCAAATCTTAGTTCTCTGACATATCCTATCTGCAATAGAAGTTGGCTCTTCTTTCCTCAGTTCTTTGAAATATGCCATTGTGCTGGAGAAACTCACCACTTTTGCAGACCCCTTGGTGATCTGGAAAGCCTCTTGGGATCAACTGAGTGAAGAGTAAAGGGAATCCATACACTTTATAGTAATCACCACTATCACATAATATAGATTTCACTGGAGAACCATTGCTTTATATCCCTTAACTGAGAAGTCCCAGACAAAATATTGGATTCTGGTGCCAACACAATTGTCCAAGTTCTCTTAGAACTGGATTCCCTTGCCAAAAATATGCACCATCAGCACATTTTTACAGACTCTTGGGCCACTGTCAATGTTCTGGACATCTTGTCTGAACAAATACAGCAAGAACAATTTATTATCCAATGTTGTCCCCAAATAGATGAAGGACTTTCCAAATAATTTGCCTTATAGATACCCAACATATAAATCAAACACACATATGTTTCTACACAGACTAAAGTCACAAAACAAGTTCTCACCAAGCCATTCCTTATCTAATGTAGTTCCAGAAATTATTAAGTGACCAAGGCAGCCATCTCAATTTCAGAATATTCAAATCCAGGTTTTTGAAGAAGGCTTTCAACAGAATATTCACCTTATTAACTTAAGTTTGCAGGTCTCATAGAGCACCAAAATGGCTTACTTAAGTTCAAATTCAGTTAAATTAAACATGGTATATTTTATTCATCAAACACAAGTGATTTTTGAAATATCTTAAACCTCACCTCTTTATCTTCTCCTCCTTTCCTACATTTGGGCAAGCTTATCAGAAATCCTGGTTGCCCCCTCCTTTGATGTCAGTGGAAGGTTTAAATAACTTAGTGCAGGATATTTCAACTCAGTCTCAACCCTAATCGTGATGAAAACCCCAAGCCTTTCCTTGCTCTTTCAAGTGATTTTTGGACTTGCTTGGAAAATATGCCCTGCTCTCCACAGATAACCTCATTATGTGAGTAATAAAATTTTCCATACACTCCTGGTGTATATGCAGCATCACCCATTTCATAGTCCAAACCACATTTTGTGCAGAGGTCCATCTTGTTTTAAGGTCTAGCCATTACAGTGGTTGTGAAGAGAGTGATGTTGGATTTTGCAGAATGGGTTGCAATGTGTGAATGTTTAATTGCAAAATGAATGTGCCGAGAGAGAGATTAGTGGCACATAAAAGTGTGTAAAATTTTGGATGTGGGTGGAACAACAGTGGGTGTGCAAGGCATGTTTGTTAAGCAAATGTTCACAGAGTGATAGTTGAATTGTGCAGGGTGGTGGAAAGAGTATAGCATAGCCTTGTTGGGCAATGTATATAAGATCAGAGAAAACCTGGAATGATTGGAAGTTTAATGGCTTGCAAAGGTTTTTCAAAGTGCATAAATTGACACAGTGGATGTGCATGATTGATAGGTGAATGTAACAACTTAGTGTTTAAGCAGTCACATTTGAATGACACAGAACTGGTGTGAAAGAATTTTAAAATCACAAAAAGTGACTCTGCTAAGGTGTGATAGTTAAATGACACAGCATGGGTGCAACATTCATTCATTGTACCCATCTGTGCTATTCCATTTTCACTTGTTAAACAAAGTTGATGCCATTCCTCTCCACTTGCTGCATACCCATTGTGTGCCATACAACTATGACTCCATCCACACTCCCTCTGCAATTCAACACCCACAGTATTGTCACCCATTCTGCACCATCCAACATCCACTCTTGCAATCTGCGTTAAACATCAAATCTTGCCTATACTCCATTTGCTATTTGAACATAACTCCTTGCAAACCCACTGTGTTCTATTAAGCTTACAATGCCATATACCCATTTTGCTCCATCCAACTTTCATTTCGGTCAATCCTTTCTGGGTTATTCAACTTATTCTACTGCATAACAAAACTATTACCTCCATTTCCACTTTGCACAACCATGCTGTTTTATTCTACCATTGCCTCTAGTATTGGCATATTTTGCAATTCAAGACCTCCTTGAACACCCATTCTGCATCAGCCTAATATGACTTCTTGTGTAACCAGCTGATCTATTTGCTTATCAAATCTGCATACCCATTTTGTTGTTCAAATTAAACACCTTGTACACCATTTGTGAACTGTTAAAATTTCAATCATTATACACTATCACTTAAATATTCAATCTATAATCATTGTACAACCAGGTTGTAGCATTAATTTATACTGCCTGAACACTCACTATGTCCCAATGAATTATAATCCCTCTTACACTCACTATTTGTGTTTCAACAACCACTAATTACATTAAGCACCACCCAAAGTTCACACTTGCACCACTGCCTCTGCCATTCAACAATCCCTCCTTAAAACTAAACATAACTCTGTGGCACAACCTTTGTATACTAATCAACATAAATTTCTTGCACATTTGCTATAAACCATCCAACTTAAAATCACTGCACTCCATCTTTATTATACCCCTTACACTCATTACACAACTAGGGGATTATTTCATCCACTAATCCATGCACACACACTCTTTGCTATTCAGTCATCACTCTTTGCAACCCACTTTTCATCATAAATGCATTGCACAAATGTTCTCAATGGTACTTCCATTTGGCACACCTGCTTACATTATTCAGTTAACACCCTTTGCACAGCAAAGTTATGCTATGCCTTCCATTCATTGACTATGCACACTTTGCTGTGTGTTATTTCACAAATGCTCAGCACACACCCATTCTATGCTATCCCTCTATCACTCCTTGCACACTCAAATGTGCAAGTAAAAGTTAAACTTTTACTTCTTGCATATGCAATGTACACCAGAAAAATACGTGATTTGCAAACCCACTCTGTGGCATTCCATTTCTCTCTTTGCAATCCACTGTACGCTACTCAACTCTATGCTATTCAATGACACCTGGTGCATAACCTTATTGTTTCTTTAATTTTACTCATTAAACACACACCCTAAGCCACTCAACTATTTCTCCTTGCACAGCGGCTGCAAGTAACTAAATAGCACCTGTTGAATATCCTTTCTGCATCATCTATGACACTTTGAAATCCAGGTGTTCAGTTCTCCTATCATTCTTGCAACCCCAACGTGTGTAATTACATTTATGTATTGCACACACCTCAACCTATTAAACTTCCAATTCCTACATGGTCTCTGAGCTAGTCAATTTTTAACCATTGCACAAGACTGTATCATAAACTTCCACTTCTTTCACAGTCACTCTGTCTCATTCTATCACTTTCAACATATTTTAGTGCGCAATTCAAAATCACTTATTGAATCAAATCATTAGTTGACCTACAAAAGCAGACTCCAGGCTGCCCTCTTAAGTTTAGATCCAGAAACACATCACAGAACTGGCCTGCTGATGGAGGTGCTGCCACTGAGGTTCCCAGACTCCACAACATTTGCTATATTTGAAGAGTTCCCACATCAGGAAACTGCTTCCAATTCCACAGAGTTTGGAGGAACCAATTAAACACATCTGCCATGGTACTCATTTGATATCAGGTCTCCTGGCATGCCATTGCTATCTCATATTACTCACTTCTTCCTTATGTCATGTTGGGCAAATAGTTCCATAGATCCTAGGAAATTGATGGAATTTTAGCTGCAAGGGATTCTGTGAAATACAGTTCTTAGCTGTGCAGTCTCTGTATTACTAAGACTCATGTTTACAAGGAACTTGGCATGGATATGGAGTGAGTCAAAATGAAATATATGCCTCATGTTATGTATATAAGATAATTAGGATATCTTACCAAATTTCATTTACTCTTCCTTCACAACATATTCAGGCAAATGCTCTATCTGCCTGTGGAGAAGCTATATGAATAGCAGTTATTATTATTATAAATTTTAAATTTCTCAATTTTTTTTTTTACTTTTCTAATCTGAAGGCATGCAGTACAAATAGAAAATCATTTCTGAGTCCCTTTCCTCTAAGGAATAATTTCCACAAAATATAGAATCCAAAAGAATATATTTTCCTCTAAAAGCCTTTAAACACAGAAATGACTTTTATATGATAAAGCATTATTCTTCACAGTTAAAAGAATTATTAAGGTTTTAGTTCATTGTTCGCTACTGTAAACAGTTTTATTTTTCAAAAGAAAAGTTAGAACACTTTTGAGTTCTGTTCTCAAATCCTCTCACATTGTTGCAATTTCTGCTTCAAATTTTGCTGGCTTCCAGCCCAATGTGGCCTTAGGCATCCACAGACATTCTGCCATTCTAAACATGATGTCCCAGCTGTTTCATCCCACAGTTTCCTTTGCTAATGTACTCAGCATTGAGTCCTAGCCCCCTTGGTGGGCTGATAAAAGAGATATATTGTGTAATATATTGTTTGACTCACACACAAAAAAAAAACAAAAAAACAAACAAAAAACAAAACAACAAAAAAAATTTACATGTATCCATTACATTTAATTGAGAAATGTATATATTTATTCATCTGTGTTTACTTTTTAGTTTTTTATTGCTTATGTTTTCAATTATTAAAGGTACAAAATAAAGTTAAAAAAAAAAAAAGAGACTTTCCCATGGAAGTATAGACAATGAGAAGATACACAGAGAATCCTGTAGCCCTAGGAAGAGAGATGAGACTGATAGTTTACAGCTGACCTTGTGAAAAGACCAGAGCAGCTGTGTCCAGAAAGAAATGAGTCCCAGAGGAAGAGAGATGATCCCTATGCCAGCTTACAGCTGAGATAAGAAGCTGTAACCACAGGGCTTTAGGAGGAAAGAATAAGGCTGAATCCTTGCAGACATCACCCACCATCTTGCTTCAACATGTGGCAACAGACTTTGTGTGTTGTAACTGTAACCTTTTACCCTAAATAAATATACATTGTAAAGGCCTACAGATTTCTGGGACTTTGGATCAGCACCACTTTGGCTGACTAAAACAGAATTTGGTACCAGAAGTAGGATGTATTAGTCAGGATTCTCTAGGTAAATGGAATCAACAGGAGATATCTGCAAATAGCATTTTATAAAATAGATTTTATAAAATTCTCTCACATGACTGAGGGGATGCACAAGTCCAGATTCCACAGGAAGGCTGCAATTCAGGGGCTCCAGTGAAGGTCTGAAGAAGGTCCTTGAGTTCCCAGATGTTGGCTGTCCAAAGATGAGCTAGAAAATGCTCTCTGACTGCTGAAATCACTTCCCTTTTAAGGCATTCAAATGTTTGGATAAAATGTCACTCATTGCTGATGGCAATCACCTTGGTTGATTGTAGATGTTATCTATTCAGCAAATTCAGTAAACTACTGATGACTAAAGTCCATAAATATCCTTGTATTACAATTATCCCAGTGCTTCCTTGACCAAACAGGTGGGCACAATTACCTGCTGAGTTGACACATTAGGCTCATCATCACATGAGCCATTTTATATGAAAGAATTGTTCCTATTTAAGTTGACCAAAGTGGTACTACCCAAGACCAGAGTGCTGCCTTACCACAGATTCTTTGAAAAACTAGTCCAA
Organism: Tolypeutes matacus; assembly: GCA_026826555.1. Classification (NCBI taxonomy): domain Eukaryota; kingdom Metazoa; phylum Chordata; class Mammalia; order Cingulata; family Chlamyphoridae; genus Tolypeutes; species Tolypeutes matacus. The sequence goes on from JAKSZT010054451.1 coordinate 661,232, forward strand.
ACTTGCAGTCATTTTCCTAAAAACTCTAGAAAACACATAGAAGGTAGCAGTAACCGGGGAAGCACCAAATCAAGAAAAAATGGCCTGAAAAATGGTAGGTGAAGTTTGTGGTCCACTTTCTAGTGCCCCCTCCACACCCTCCCTATCATGCTTTTGAGCCAGACTGTGATCCCACTTCAGGTCTCTGACCCTGTTCCATTTGAACCACAATAACCACTATGTGAAAACTGTAGTGCCACTCTATCCAGGGGAAACCTGAAAGCCTTAATCCAGAGCCAGTCACTAGCTTGCCCTCTTGGAATTTTCCCTGAAGGCAAAGAAGCTGCTTAGTGACAGCTGAAGAAGTGAAATAAATAATTAGGGAAGAAAAGCCTGGAGCAAAGGACTACCTGCATTAATTCATATGTTAGAACAATGAGGAGGGTGGGAAAGTTTATTTCAAAGAGAGCACATGGGGGGATTTGCACTCCTATAAAATGTAAACACAGGAATTCCTATGGCCCTGAGCAAGAACAAGCCCAGGAAAAGAAGCAAACTACATGGTTCCATACAGGCTCAGATATGATAGAGGACCCCATACTTTACATATTCCTGGGATTTATCTTCTTGATAGGAGGGCTAAGCTCTGATGTAAACCACCAGCCAAATCAAGGGCAATTTGCAAAGGAATGGTGCTCTTTCCTTTTTTTCATTGTTGTTATTATTGTTAGCTCCTGGAACTTTAGAAAATCTCTGTCATATCATTAGCTGGATAGAAATTTGATGTACAGTCCACTCAGAGAGTAAATCCCAGAGTTAACACTTAAAATTTACAGTGTGCAACAACAGATTATAAGATGAACAAAGGAATGGGAAATGATGGCCCATCCAAAAAAAAACAAGATAAAAATCCAGAAACCATCAATGAAGAAGACCCAATTTTGGATATATCAGACAAAGACAAAAAAAAAAAAAAAAAAAAAGCATCTTCAAACTCAAGGAGATAAAGGTAATATGGAAAAAGTTTTAAAGAATATGAGGAAAACAATGAATGAACAATGAGTATCTCTTTGAGATTCTCAATTGGAACCAAAAATAAATCCTGGAGTTGAAGACCACAATAAGTGAAATGAAAAATTCCCTAGAGAATTTCCACAAAAGATTATCTGTAGAAGAAAAAATAAATAATCATGATGTCAAAACAAATTAAATGTTTCAGGCATAGGAGGAAAAAGAATAAATACTCAAAAGAAAAAAAAAACAACAGAGCTTGAGACTTATAGGATTCTATTAAACTTAACAATACAGGAGTTATGGGAATCCCAGAGGCAAAATAAAGAGAAAAGGGTCATTTAGCAGTTTGGCAGTTTGATATAGTTATGAATTCCAAAAATTGATTTTGGATTATGTTTGTAAACTGGTCTGTTAATCTGGGCATGATTAAGTTATGATTAGGGCATTGACTGGGCCACATCAGTAGGGCATTGAGCCCCACTCCTTGGTGGGTGGGGCCTCAAAGATAAAAGACATAGCAAAGGACAGCATTGGAGTAGTTTTGATGTTGGAGTTGTAATGCGGAGTGTTGAGCTGGAGCCCCAGGAAGTAGTGTACAGAGGAGCTTGGTCATGAGGAAAGAGAGAAGGCCCTGGGAAGAGAAGCAAGCCATTTTCCTGATAGTCTATAGCTGACCTTGTGGCAAAAGCAAGCCTGAGCCCAGAGAGAGGCAAGCCTGGGGAAGAGAGGAACCCAAGAAGCCTGAACCCTGGCAAACCTCGGCAGCTGTCTTACTCCAACACACGGCAATGGACTTTGGTGAGGGAAGAAACTTACACTTTATGGCCTGGTAACTGTGGACTTCTACCCCAAATAAATACCCTTTATAAAAACCAACCTATTTCTGATATTTTACATCAGCACCCCTTTGACTGACTAATACAGGTCAGAAGGAATATTCAAAGAAATAATGACAGAAAACATCCCAAATTTAATGAAAGACACGAATATGCACATTCAAGAAGCCCAACAAACTACTATCAGAATAAACTCAAAGAGAACCACAAACAGACACACAGAAATCAAATTTTCAATGCCAAGGACAAGGAGAAAGCTCTGAAAGCAGCAAGAGTAAAAGGAATGGGTTATGTACAAGGGAATCACAATAAAATTAAGTGCCAATTTCTCATCAGAAACCATGGTTACAAGAAGGCAGTAGGTTTAAATACTTAAAGTTCCCAGAGGAAAAAACTGCCCACCAAAAATTTTATATCCGGCAAGGGCTTTCTTTAAAAAATGAGGAAGAGTTTAAGATAGTTCAAATAAACAAACCTGAGGGAGTTCATCACCACTAGACCTGCCCTTTAAGAAGTGTTAAAGGGAATTCTTAAGACTAAAGGAATGGACACTAGACAGTGGATCAGAATGGCATAAAGAAAAAGACTTCCAGTAAAGGCAACCATTTCAGCAATTATAAATGCCAGTACTATTGCATCATAGTTTTTCATATGTAACTTCACTTTTTACTTATTATAGGTTCTAAAATCAAAGGTAAAGAAAGGTAATGATAAATCTATGCTATTGGAAATAGAATGCATAAACAAATAATTTGTAATAGTTACAAATAAAGGTGGGAGATTGAGGAGAATAAGATCAGTGCATATGTATGTTATAGAAATTAACTTGGCATCAAGTCAACATGACTATTATAGACTAAGGGTGTGAAATTTTTGCCCCAGTGTAACCACAAAAAAAAAATACTTGAAAAAAAAAATTCAGGAACAAATGAGAATGATTCAAAGTGGTACAATACAAAGAAATTAAATAAATATGAAATAAACCATTAATGAATGAATTGAAGTTCAAAAAGGTATAAGACTTTCAAAGACAAAATAGCAAAATGGCAGAAGTGACTGTAAATATAAATGAATTTAACCCTCCAGTCAGAATGCAGATATTGACAGAATGGATAAAAAGGCATGTCTTAACTATATGCTATTTATATGTAACTCGCCTTAAATTCAGATGCTACAAGGAGGCTTAAAGTAAAAGGATGGAAAAATACATACCATTCAAATAGTAGTGAAAAGAGCTGAAGTAGATATACTAACATCAGATAAAGCAGATGTTAATTAAAAATTATTCTGAGGCATAAAGAAAGACTCTATATAGTGATAAAAAGGCCAATTTAACAAAAAGACATAAAAGTTATAAATACATATGCATGAAAAGACAGAGCCGCAAATATATGAAGCTAATATTGACAGATTTGAATGGAAAAATATATTGTTCTTCATAAATAGTAAGATACTTCAATACATTGAATAACAGTGCAGATATAGAAACAGAAGATCAATAAGGAAATAGAAGTCTTGGACAATTCTCTTAACCATGGAGACCTAGTGAAGATAGATAATGATAGATAGATGATAGATAAATAGATTAGATACATTAGAGATATAGATGGATGATAGAAAGACAGATGGATAGAAAGAACCCTTCACCAAAAAGCAGCAGAATACAGATTCTTTTCTAGTGCACATAGATCACTCTCCACAATAGACCATATGTTACATCAAAAACAAGTCTCAATAGATTCAAAAATCTTGAAATCATGACATGTATCTCCCTTAACCAAAATGGAAAAAGCAGCCAAATTTCAGTAACAGTAGTAGTGGAAATTCACAAATAAGTGGAAATTAAACAATGTACTTTTAAACAATCATTCAAAGAAGAAATCATAAGGAAATCAGGAAATATGTCTAAGTGAGTGAAAGGAAAACAGAACTTACCCAAAAATATGGTATGAAGCAAAGGCAGTGCTGAGAGGGAAATAGAAAGCTCTAAATGCTTACATTAAAAAAGAAAATAAAAGATCTCAAATCAGAGAACTAAACTCACAACTGGAGGATTTAGGAAAAGAAGAGCAAACTAAACCTAAAGTGAGCAGAAGAAGGAAAATAAACAATCAAGCAGAGATAAATGAGATAGAGAGCAAAGATAAAAATAGAGAGGCTTTCCATGTGCCAGTCAGGCCCTGATCTTAACAGTTGCAATACCTACTCTCCAGTTCATTGGACTCACCAAGGACAACTAACAAGGGAATTATGATGGACAATGACCACCCAAGGAACTGAGCATCTACAACTGCAAGCAAGAGAGTCCCAACCGTCTGCCCTATGAGATCAAAGACCCCCCTCAATTAGAGGTGGAGTCAGCATCATGATCACAGAAACATCAGAATTAGGGAATGAACTTTGGACTAAAGTAGACATGGATATTCTACTAGAGACTTGTGATTCTAGCAATTGAAGAACTTATATCATTGATGTGGAGACAGTGGCTACTGGAGGGTCTGAGGGCAGGGAGACAAACAACAGGGATAATAAGGGGGCATTTTTGGGATTTGGTAATTGTCCTGAATAACACAGCAATCACAGATACAGGCCATTATATATCTTGCCATACCTACAAAATTGTGTGGGAGAGAGCATGAACTATAATGTAAACTGTAACCCATGCTTAGTGGCAATGCTCTAAAATGTGTTCATCAATTGTAACTAATATACCACACTAATGAAGGATGTTAATATGAGAAAACATGGGAGGTGTAGGGAGCAGGGCATATGGGAATCCCCTATATTTTTTATGTAACATTTGTGTCATCGAAGTCTTTTAAAAAAACAATAAAATATATATTATTGAAAAAATATCAGCAGTATTTCTATATATGAGTAATGAACATTCTGTAGAGGAAATCAAGGAATAAAGCCTTTTACAATACCAAGTAATAGAATCAAATAGCTATGAATAAATCTAACAAAGAATGTAAAGGAAAGACATTACTAAAAGACATAAAAAGAAACCTAAATTAATGGAAGGAAATTCCATGTTCATGGATTAGACTAAATATTAAGTGGTCAATTCTACACAATGTAATTTATAGATTCAGTGCAAACCCAATAAAAATTCTAACAGCCTTATTAGCAGAAATTGAAAAGCCAACCATAAAATATAGGGGCCCTGAATAAAAAAGTCATCTTGAAAAAGAATGATGAAGTCAGAGTCACACTTAATCATATTAAAACTTGTTACAAAGCCACAGTAGTCAAAACTGCATGGTAGTGGCACAAGGAGAGACATATAGACCACTGGAATCTAACTGAGAGTTCAGAAGTAATCCAATTACTTTTGACAAGGATGTCAAATCCTCTCAATTAGGAAAGAAGAGTCTTTCAATAAATGGTACTGTGAAAATTGGATGTCTGTATTCAAAAGAATAAGGGTGGCTCATAATCTCAGACCACACACAAAAAATAACTCAAAAGGAATCAAAGGCCAAAATATAAGAACCAAGACTATAAGATCCAAAAGAAAACATTGGTTAGCATCTTCAGGACATTGTGTTAGGCAATGGCTTCTTGGTCTTTGCACATAAAGCACAAGCAACAAAATAATAAATAGATAAATGGAAACTCATCACTTAAAAAAAAACTTTTATGCATCAAAGTGAAGTTGGGGAAAGTCGGGGGTTGATGGATTCCTCTATGTTCTTGGCTATGTTGTATAAAAGAATTTAAGAACATGCCAGTTTATTGAGAAATGGGGAAAGAGAACAGGATTATGCAACTGAACCTGCTCCTCCAAGCAGAGAGAGTTTTGGGGGCTTGTGGGGCTATCTTTCTTAAGCTATTGTTTACCCCTCCCTTTCCTAATGTTGGGGGAGGGGCCCCAGCTATTTGCTGTTCTCATTGGTTAACCCACTGTTGGTTCCCCAGGGGGCCACTGGTGAGGCCACTTGAGGTTTTTCCTTGACTCTAATGAGATCTCATTCCAATCTTGTTCTAAATGGGGTTCTTCTGGGGTCCTTCCAGCAGCCTTCTTGGCAGCAGACTTTCCCTCAGGGAACTTCCAGGTAGTGATCCATACTAGTCAGGTATTTTGTAATTCCTACAAAATACCTGACTAGTAGACTTGAAAATTATTAGTCATCAAAAAAGTACAAGGAATTCTGAGGAAATGTTATAGCTGAGAGGAGCCTAAGGAGACATGATGACTAAATGAAAGTGGTAGCCTGGATAGGATCCTGGAACAGAAAAAGACATTAGATAAACACTAAGGAAATCTGAACAAAGTATGAATGTTAATAATAATGTATCACTATATGTTCATTAATTGTAAAAAATGTACCATACTAGTGCAACATATTAATATTACGGGAAATTGTGTATGTGGGGGTGGTATTATACGGTATCTCTCTGTACTAGATGCTCAATTTTTCTGTAAATTTTTCCAAAAAATGAAGTCTATTAATAAGAAAATAAAAATAAAAGGGTAATATGAAAAAAAAATCCATACAATTTCTGTGCTGAAGACTCTTTATACAAATTAATGTAGTAGTTTTCCATATTGCATCATATACTCTAAGGAAGTAGATCTCAATGCCTCTGCATACTGAATTCACCTGGGAAATTTAAAAAGTTCAAATGCCTGTGTCCCATTCAGAGATAGGAATTTAATCATTCCTGTGTTTAGCATGGGTACCCAAGAGTTTGAAAAATCCTCAGGTGATTTCAATAGGCATCAAAATTTGAGAACCACTTCTCTAAGGAGGTGAGACCCCAATCAAGGCCTCAGGATTCATAGTGTATAGTAAGTGAACCTGTAGCTTGAGCATGTTGAGGAGATTGAAGGAAAATCAGAATCAAAGCCCCCACCCCCACCCCAGATCTGCAGATTCAGGATTTGCATTTTAACAAGATCCTAGAAGATTCACATCCCAGGGGATACATTGAAGAATGAGCAGCACTGGTTCAGAATTTTTCCAATGTCCCATTTCACCACTCTTAAAACCTCTGCAGAACAATGAAGATTCTGACCAGTGCCTCATTCAGTGCATATCCAAAGACATTTCAAGAAAAGTCATCTTATCTTGCCTACACTGTAATAATTCAGGTACCTGGGTCTTGGTATTAAGTCCCCAATTGTCCATACATTTTTCCTTGCTTTGAGTATAGGCTGAAAATAAAGTACTCTTCATTTAAAATACTGAATAACACAGCCACACTTAGAATGACAAATAGGAGTCTTTCCTGTTTTTCTACATTTCAGCCACATTTCCCAGACATAACAGATTTGAAATATTTTATTCTTCCTGTGTATATCCCCAAGTTTACAATATATACATTCATTTTTTATTTTATCTTCATCAATTAATATTCAATAGATTGACTCCTTCGTGACACCCCCATAGTGTATTTGCCAATCCTAACACTCCCAAAATAATTATATCATAAGTTTAAGTAAATTAATTCATTTTTGCATCATCATGCAATTATTTATTTTTAAGTTTTGGCTGTTTACAAATTTCTTGTTTATATAATTTTATTTCCTGCATTATTTTGTCATTGCTTCATTTTCTTTGAATGACACATTTATTATAAAATCTTTGCAAAACTATCTTAAAGCTACTGCTGTGACTCTATTACACAGAGTCAAATTTATCTTATAATCTACTGTGTCCAAATTCTTCCCTTGAGGTGTCTGCTGTTAAATTAGGAGTAACCAAACCTTGTTCTCCACATGCCCTATAACAATGAAGAACAGAAAGTTTAATCTTCATCTACCTTTTGCCCTTTAACTATTCCAGTTGTCACCATCTTACAGATTGGGGTAGAGATATCATTTATTGATTTCCTCAAATCTGAAAAAAGGAGCAATACATTTAGAAATTTATATAGTTCTACAAACATGAAGTATGATTCAACATATTATTACTACATCACTTATCTAGTTAAAACAATGAAATTCCATTCAAACTTCATTCTGAATTTCCTGACAAAGCTGACAAAATGATTCTAATATTTATGTAAAAGACAAAGGCCCAAGAATAGTGACATTGAACTCTTTGCTCTGGTCACCACCTGGGCACTTCTTGCTCTTCATTCTCAGGGCCTGACAGGAAAGAATTGGGGCCTCTGTCTTGGCAGATGTGATTGATCTGTCCTATCAGGAGGAAGGAATCATGTTGCTATATAAGAAGGCCTGGGAAGAATATGTTTGGTACCCACATGATTTACTTAGGCACCTCTCTATATACCCTGCCTGACTGTGTTAATAAATGGACAAAAGCAGCAAACCCTGCCTGAGAAGGACATTGGGACTAGGAGATCAGACCCAAGAGAGTTATGATCTGGCAACTGGTAAGCTCCTGTGACTAGCAGAGGGGCTAGGTGGGGTGAGGGAAATCTAGAATGAACAAGATGGGAGATAATGAGTATCAGCTGTGGCCCCAAGACCACTTGCAAAGCAGGAGCTTTATGTTGTCACTAAGCTTTCTCTTGCATGATTCCTTCAGGAAAAGAGGCCACCTGGAATCCAGGGGGAGTGATCCCTGAACATACAAAGACAGATCCAAGTGGCATAAGGGATGAAAAAGATCCCCCTTAAGAGAAGAACTCCTTGTCTGGATTTTGAGTGTTAAGAAATTAATTCAGTTCTGCTGAGGATGAAATAGGATGAAAGCTGACAAAATCTCATGAGATTGTTATACTGATGAAATATTTTTGTCAGGACTGATGTCCATGAATTAATTGGAAGAAAAATCCAGACTAAAAAAAGTGATGTTGGGATGGGGTGAAAAGAAATGCTGATGAATGGACTTTGCTCACAGCTTGCACTAGAAGGAGATGAGAGATAAGTAGTTAGAAATAAAAGTTCAAAAGTGTTTTAATTTTTTTTTCAAATTTCTAAATAGCAGATTTTAGAACGTTTGAAATCTAAGAGGATGGATCAGATTGAGAGGGAGTAGTTTAAAATAAAGTATATGTCTTTTAAATAATGATATATAATTACTGATACTGCAGGAAGCAATGGGATTCAAACACAAAGTTAGAGACAAAGAAGACAGCTGGGATAAAAGATAATGCCTCATCTGTTATGGGAGAGATGCCATTAGAGGAATTATTTTCAAATTTAATGAACCCAAATACCTACCTCCAAAAGTACTTATTTCATTTCTCAAATAGGTTTCAAATAAGCTGCTGAATATTCATGGAAAGCTAGGACTGTGGGGATTAAAAAGTCATGGAAAAGGTTTAAAATAGTATTTATGAAGCATGGGAAATGGATGTGACCTGCACACCTAATAGGACTAACTGGGAATTTCTGAGAAATACCCCAAATCCTGTTGTCATAGCTCCATACCTAGGAGGGTACTTACTATGTACCTTGGTGAAAGTGTTCCCTCCTGGGAAACAGGATTTTTAACCTGGAAGGAACTGTCTCTACAGTCAAATTGTTTCTGTAGCCTTAACAGGCTACAGCTTAACTACAGCTTGGAAACCTTCAATACGCTTCTTAGGAAGCCTCAACAATAGGTAGCTGTTGCAGGGAGTGTCAGAAAGCTAACTCTTATATGGACAAGAAATAGTCATGTTTCTAGACACCAAAGGGATTTTAAACTGAGGATGCCTGGAGGCCAGGATTGAATATAAATGATCCCCGGTTCCAAATGCTCCTGATGCTTGTAGAGCCTGAAGATAATCAAGCACCATTAAATATGATGTATTTATCCCAGGTAATGCTATATTCCTTCTCTGTATTAATTTCTTCATCCATAAAATGTGGATGGTATTTTAAACCAACTTTTTACTCTGAATGATAAAATAAATTATTATATGTAGAGTGCTTTGAAATAAGCTTAACAATGAGTGATCAATTAATGTTTATTCATAATATTATGAGTATTAATAAAAATAATCATTATTTAGTTATCAGGCCCTGAAGCTCTTTATTAGTCAAGGGAGTGACAATTCATGACCTCTCTATGAGAAGTATGAAATTTGAGTCTAAGACATTATATAAAATCAGAGAAAATTTTATTGTGTGCAATTCCTGATTAAAATATACCAATTATAGACAATAAATTAATCCTTAGGGAGAGGGAAATTGGTCACAATTTTTCAAATTTTCTAAATAGAATCAAATAACTCCAAGTCAATGACTTACATCTAGAAGTAATAATGCTAACAGGATCAAACACCTCACAGGATTAAATGATAAAATGGCAATATTACATTGATAAATTTCCATCCACAATATAAAAAAGAATCTGAATTGACTATTAAAACAGCTAAAAAGGATATTCTCAATAATGGATGTCCTGATTTAAACTAAGTAATCCAATAAATATTCTTCATTAATTTATATATGAAGCATGGAAATAATTTTAATAAAATTGAAATCTTTGAAATCATGTAATGTTTCCCCAGAAAATAAAAAATATATTCTTTTTATTCTTGTCTCCTTATAAAAATTCACTGTCATTGCTATGGCGTAAATTATGTTTCAAAAGCTTTTTATCCTGAAAACAAGGAGTCTAAGTCTTCACAAATTTAAGAAGTTTATGTTAAAATTTTCCTTTTTTTCCCATCCTCAGACATGCCAATTTACGTGTTTATTTTTTGCTTCTCCTTATTAATTGTCTTCTATGCCATGCTTAAAATTATGTTTACATTGTATTTCTTTTTATCTCCTTAAGGTAAGCACTTATATTGTTTAATTAGTTTTTTCCATAAGACAAAGAATTATTCTATGAATATTGGTTTAGCTTTTTTTCTCTTTCAGGATATGGTACTTTCATATATAAATTTATTGGGTAATTGTGGAATCCATTCTATCTTCTCTATCTTCAATATTACTAAATTTCTTTGGATATATTGGACGTTGAACATCAAGAAAGGTTGGTAGAATCACCATACGTGAACAAGAGAATACCATCAAGTCCACTCTAGTCCATAGTTCTTCCACCACTCAGAACTGAGTGGGAGAGAGTGTGGTCTACAGTGTGAACTGTGGTCTATGGTTGGTGGCAAGGCTCCAGGATGTGTAAGTTCATTGAGGGTGGTGGGCCACACTGTGGGAGATGTTTGTGTGGGATGTGGTGGGAGGTGTGGGAGGTGGGCAACATGGGAATCCCAGTGGGTTCCGTGTAATATTTTGGGTAATCTAAGCACCTCTTAAAATATATGTGTATATATATATATAAATAACATTTTTGTAAGCAAATACACATATATGCATATATATTTATATATTATATTGCAAATGTTTGTATGTATTGTGAGAATTTTGATTTTTACCCATAATAAAAAAAAAAAAAAAAAAAAAGAAAGGTTGGGTTTAGATATGATCCAACATGAGAGTGTATGCTTATGATTTATAATTTTATTCATATTAAAGCTATTTTGTTTTATAGTATGGTTGGCCTTTGCTTTTCTATCTGTGTATTGCTAGAGAGTGAAAGACAAGGAGGCAAGAATAATTGCTTTTGTTCAACTACTCATTTATGTCTGTAACACCTGACAAGTGCCTAGGTCATTACTGTTGATGGAATTATACAGGACCCAATAAATAGCCTTTCTTTAACCCGCTGGGTTACTGAAAAAAAGGAAAACAAATGACTGCTTAATGGATATCAGATATCAGACTTTTTTGGCAGAGATTTTGGGTGATGTGGCTTTTATGAGTGGAAATAAAGAGGTGCCTAGCACTAAAACACAGCACTAAGCAGGTCTGTCCACACAGACCAGGAGGGGCTGGGCAATGACAAGTCTGCTTCTACATGGCAATGGATGCTTTTAATAGTATAGCAATACTGAGGATGCAGAACGCCTGCTTCCTGGTGGCTCTTGAAGAGCTCAAGGAGCAGAGCACTCACCCATCCTAAAAGCACCAAGGACCTAATTCACTACTTACGCTTTGCTGAGAATTTGTACAATATTTTTTGTACAATATATTTTTTAATGAAATGAGACATGGGAAATGAAGGGACACTCAATGGTGGGTCAAATTACATAAAAATTAAAGAACTCTCATAAAGTCAATCATTTCTCTAATTAAAAATAACAGTATTACTATATTGGCTTTTGGTATGTAACTCCATATTTTAAAATTTCTAAAATTCAAGTGCTTAAATTTAAAGATCACCTATGGTTGGACATATAAAATGTATGAACACATAATATGTAACAATTACAACAAGAAGAGGGATTTCAGAAGGGAATAGGAAGAGTATACGTGTATGGACTACAGTTAACCCTCTAATACTAAGAATCTAGGTTTGTCAATTGTAACAAAGTTACTGTACCAATGGAAATTATTCATGATAAGGAAATCTATGCATTTTGCGGGGAGTATAAGGAACACTGTTCATTCTACACAAATTTTATGCAACCCATAACAGGTATACTTAAAAATAAAACTGCTGCCTAGGAGAAAGAAAAATAGTATATACTGATAAATTGTTCAAAGACAGAGTCAGCAATCAAATATATATATATACACAGCAAAGCTCCAAAATATATAAAGCAAAAGTTGAAAAACTGAAGGGAGAAATAGTGGTGCATTACTAATAGGAGAATTCAATACACCACATTCAATAAAGGATTGAGCCTTTCAACAAAATATCAATAAGGAAAGGGATCAATATAAAAGGTAAACCATAAGGAAAATAAGTAAAGGATATACCGAAATTCTCTATTTTCTGCAAGAATTTTTCAGAAAACCACTCTTCTAATAATAACATAAATAAAATGAAAATAACTACCAAATTCATGGGGAAAGTTGTTTCAAGAGAAATGTAAACTTTAGAAAAATTGTCTCCTACACATGAGCTTGAGAACTACCCAAGAACTTATCGATCAATCTGAGAGAAAGGGAGATGTTAATAAATGTGGTTTATTTTTGGATTGTAAATCATTCTATGAACAATTATTTCCCAGTTGAACACTTTTTATGACACATACCTAATAGAATAAATATGTATTACCAAAAAAAAAAAAAATAGGGAGTGTAAGCTGGGGTTAGATGTCATATAATCCATAATAAGTAATGCCCTGTAGAAGAAGAAACATTTAAATGTTACTAATAATTCTGACATCAATGAAATCAATGATGAAATAATTCTCTTTTGTATGTTACAGCCCTAAACATTGGACCAAATAATCTGGAAGAATGACATCAGTTACAGGTTAATGATTTTATTTTCATTTATGGTGTATTCAGTTCTGCATTATCAAAATCTTATTTGGGAATTCTTCACATCCTATGGGAATGAATTACTCCAGATAACATTCAATCAATCCCTCCTTTTCTGTAGGAAGAAAGCTCAAAATCTTTTTCAACAGTACCCCCTAGAAAATATTATGCATCCAGATGGTCTATTTTAATTAATGACTATGCATGAGAAAGTGAAAAAGTAAAATGATGTACCCGTCCTGCAGTCCTGGGTCAATTCAAAACAGGTGTTTATTTTCTATGAAGAAACTTACAGGATCCTGATCATCACACCACTCTTTTCATAGGCATCAGAGCAAGCAACCGAAAAGGGAGTGGGGTAGTGGAGAGAGTGACAGAATGAGAAGGAACATGGAGAAAAATATCAAGAAGGACATGGCAGATCAAGTACAAGGGAATTAGTGCCTTCATGGCTCAATCTGAAGAATAGATTCCTGCTGTTTTTAAGTCTACCCAGAACAAGGCTTCCACAGTTCTTATGCTAGGTCATAACCACTCTCAAGGAATTGCAAATAACTACAAGGTGTCAGAGGTAGCCTCAGAGAGAGGTGAATTAAACTAGTATTCAGTCCTAATGAGATTACTCAGAAAAACTCCTTGTTTTCAAAAGGTCCCCCTCAGATCTCAGTCAGCCAAGGTTCAAAGAAGAAATGACCACAAAAACAAGAAACATTTATACCACAATGAGGAGGCAGTCTAACCAATCCCATGCGACACCAGATAAATCCATACTTACCCAGGAATGTAAATTCTATTCGAGGTATGCTCAATTAGCCTGCAGGTCCTGTATCCAAAATTGTTCCTGGCAGATTCAGCTGAAACTCGTAGGAGCAGGCTCCACATGGTTTATGAGGGTCCGGGGAAATGCGACCACCTGGTGGTGCTGGTTGTCAGGCATTGTGATTTGGCTCAACCCTCCTCCACTGTGGGGATCCCTGAAGGTGTGGCGTGAACATAACCACTGCCCATTGTTTGGGGTGGAGGGCAGGGAGACAAGTGGGAGGGAATCTTTGGAATAGAATTCTCCTAAATTGAAAACCAGGCTGAATAGAACACACAAGAATGAATTCAAAAAGGATCTCTTCCTAGGAACAGGTTCATGAATCCCTGATTTGGTTTAGAGACAGTGGTCCAAATATAGATGTATTAGGAAGAAGCAGGCGTCAAATTGATGATTAAGGGGGAAAAGTAGTAAACATGTGAGAAGCCATGAAACACACACAACTGCCACACCAAGCGTTCCAAGTTGATAATAGGAGACATCAGAAAATGCATGCCAAATATGCACTGTGGACTGAGTTTAGTGGTCATATTCTGATGATAATATCTCATAATCTGTCACAAAGTTCCATCACGGTGTGGTGTGTTGATGGAAGGCTGTTGTATGTGGAGTCTTAGAAAATGCATGATTTTTTTTTTGAAGTTCACCGCCTATGATAAAAATATAATTTGAAAATTAATAATAGTCTGAGTTAGAGTAAATGACATTAAATGTATTACATGGACTCTACTCAGGAAAGAGCTTTTGATGATATCTTTCTGTGCACATATTTGGTGCCTTTCAAGTAGAAAAACCATTTTCAAAATGCCTGGCAATCGCAAACATTGTAAATGACTCTTAAATATCTAATATTCTTGGAATATAATTTTTTTCCTAAGAATGAATGCACTACTCCAAAGATAAGTACCCTCTACATGAAACTGTAAGGCATTTATTTAGCTCCTCTTGAAAAGTACAGACTTGAAACTTGAGAAGGCCTCCAGGATTTCATTCACTGGTGAAAGTAGTTGGTCCAAAAATTTCTGTACACTTTTTTAAAATTAATGAAAATATGGTAACCACACTTACTGGGAGATAATGATGAGCTAGATCTAAATGTTTTTATCTGATTTTTAATCTTTGAATACACCCACTTTTGACTACTTTAGAGGAGATCTTCATGAATTAATTTATGAATCTCTCCTCTAATGATAGCAAGCTCTAGTTTTTCTTTCACAGAAAGCATCTCTGATTAGTCTCATAATTCTTTGTGATTTTCTCCTGTATAGAGGGATTCTGAGGCAATTCCCTATATGTAAATAACTGCTGTTGGGTCACATTCTACTTCTTTGAAATCATTTGAAATAAAATGAAATTTATTCTTACAGCATAAACCAAGGCTGGCAGCTCACAGAAAATCTCCCTGACAACAGAACGATGCACATTCCCTAACCTGCAACTCTGTGCCAATGGCATCCAGATGACCCTACCCACGACCGGGAGGGAAAAACATCTATAGGATGAACAAGGACACAAAACCCAAGTCAGCTATTCCCCAGATGTCAGGCAGAGTGACTCATAAGTGTCAAGAGATGCATGGTCCAGTCCGAAGGTACAGCCATCCATCTCGATGCACCCATGAGCACATCCTCCAAATTTGAAAAGCAAAATATGGAATACCTAAATAGAGAAATAGGCAAATACATGAATTTTGTGTATGACAATCAACACCCTCTGTTTGGAAAAATATTTTTTATTGAAGTGTACAATTCATACCTGAATGTACAGCAAAATTATGTGTATAATGAAAGCTGGGACTTTCCAAATAAACATGTGTGACATCATACAAGTGCCCATACACCAGCCTCCACCAACTCCTTGGTTTGTGGTGAAACAGTTGTAAAAAACTAGAAAAGAGCATCATGAAAATTTATCTACTAACTGTAGATACTATCTCCTATCAGGTGTATTTCCCCCAAACCACCCTATTTTTCTCTATGAATCAATTTTATAGAGACTTAATAATAAAGAGGTCAACTGAGGAAATGTGTACAATCCATGGTATTTACTGTAATCAATGAGCTGAGTGTTCATCAATTCAATCCTTATTAAAGCATTTTCATTATTTCCATAAAATTACCAACAAAAACCAGACAGAAACACTGACACATAAACACCTCCCCTCACAATCTTGCCATTTCCCCTGCTATGCACAGGGGCTATTTCTAGCAATCTTGCCATTTCCCTTGCTATACACAGTGGCTATCTCTGGCTAATATTTACTAGTTTTGTAGCCATTATATTGGGATATTTTCCCATGCCATGTTGTCTATCCAAACCCTAAAGGGAATGTTTATTTTTTTAATGCAGTTAGTAAGTCCTTTAAGATGAAATTGAAAAATGAAAGAGAAATGAGTTAGAAAGAAATACAAATTTTAAAAGAGAGTGTAAGGGATCATCCGGTAAGCCTGGAGTGTCATGGCACTGTTCTACTATGGCCATTGGATTCCACTGTTACTCTTGACTGGCGAGAGGCTCTGCTTGATCCATGGCTAGGTGACCAGAGGCTGTGCCAGGCACGGGATAGCCCACACTGCAGTGGGCCGGGGAACATGGTGGATGCTTGCGAGGCCAGCTCACAGGTGTGACTTCTAAAGGACATCCTCGGGGATGGACCAGGCGCAAACACAACACTGGGCACCCAGACCCCTGGTGTGTATATTGGGGTGAGGGCGACCTTTAGCCCCCTGGGTTCCTGTGGAGCTCCTGGCAGAACCATGGTCAACTCAATTGACAGCACCCGCACCTCCCCTTCCCTAAAATAACCCAAGAAATCAACTTTGGGGCTGTGCCACAGAGACCTGCATGCATTAGGGCCATGGGGACATGGTGTGAAGTTAGACAACAAAACCTTCCTGTAGGGACATCGCTGGTGTCTCCACCCTGACCCCACACCTCTCATGGAACCAAGGGGGTACCATTTCTCAGGCAGTGCTGTGACTTTTCGGTGGCGGCTATTGCCTTACTATGCTCCCTATGCTACTGGGTCCTAGACTTGCAGGAGCACAGTCCACTGCAGGAAAATGGACCTGCCCATCTTTCCGAGTTGTTAAAACATTCCATGGGGAAATGGAAACTGGAATCTCAGGAATCTGTATGCCCTTCTACACCTGGTGGATAGGACATATGGCACAAAATCAAGAATTATTCACATGCTTTGTGGGATACACCAAAAGAAAATAAAGAGAAAGTGGCAGAGGAATATTCAAAGACATAATGGCAGGAAACATCTCAGATGTAGTGAAAGGCATGTGTATGCACAATAAAGGAACAGAAGGAACCCCATACAGGGTAAAGTCATAGAACATCATGCCCAGATACACAGGATTCGAACAGTAAAATGCCATGGGCAAGGAGAGAGTTCTGAAAGCTGCAAGAGTAAAGCAACGCGTTTCCTCCAAGTGAGTCCCAATAAGTTCAAGCAACAATTTCACCACAGAAATCATGAAGACAAATATCAAGAAGGCAAAAAGGCAAATTAAGAGGCAATAGTTCAAGGGTTCACAGAAAATGAGTCACTTCTAATATTATGTCTAATGAGACAGGCTTTTGAAAATGAATTGAAGATTAATCTGGCATCCCCATATTAAAACAAGCAAACAAGCAAAAATTCCTAGGGACTTTTCCACCATTTGTGCTGCCCTTCTTACAATTTCAAGCAAGTTCTTCAGACAGAAATGAAAGGACACTCAAAGGCGGTCGAATTACATAAAAATACATAAAAATTCACCCCTCCTCCACCATGGGGATCCCCTGAGGGTGTGGCTTGAACTATCCACTGCCCATTGTTTTGGGGTGGGAGGGGCAGGGTAGGAGAAAATCTTTGGAATAGAATTCTCCTAAATTGACAACCAGGCTGAATAGAACACACAAGAATGAATTCAAAAAGGATCTCTTCCCAGTAGCAGGGTCACAAATCCCTAATTCGGTTTAGACTATTGGTCCAAATATAGATATATTAGGAAGAAATGAGGAATCAAATTGATGATTAAGGGGGATAGTAGTAAACCCATGAGAAGCTATGAAACACATGCAACATCCACACCAACCATTATATGTTGATAATGGCAGACAATGCAAATTGTGTTAAAATTATGTGCTCTGGACCATGCTTAGTGGCCATAGTCTGATGATAATATCTCATAATCTGTAACAAAGCTTCCATCATTGTGTCATGTGTTGATGGAAGGCTGTTGTATGTGGAATCTTACAATATGCATAATTTTTTTTCTAAGTTTGCCTTCTATAATAAAAATATACTTTGAAAAATAATAGTAGTCTCAGTTACAGAAAATTACCTTAAATGAATGATACAGACTTTACTCAGGATAAAAGCTGTTGACAATATTTTTTCATGCACATATTTGGTGCCTTTCAAATAGAAAAATCTTTTCAGATTGCCTGGCAAATGCAAATTGCAAAATGGGAGTCTTCCCATGTGCATGATTTTTTTCTAAGTTCACATTCTATAATAAAAATATACTTAAAAAAATAATAATAGAGTGGGTTGGAGGAAATTACATTAAATGTATGATATGGACTCTACTCAGCAATAAGATTTTGATGATATTTTTTCATGCACATATTTGGTGCCTTTCAGAAAGAAAAAACATTTTTAAAATACCTTTCCTAATATAAACTTTCAAAATGACTCTTAATATCTAATATCATTTTAATAGAATTTCTTCCATAGAATTACTCAAAGATAAATAGACAGTACTTGAAAATGTAAGATATTTAGTTAGCTTCTTTGAAAAGTAGTCTTTAAACATGAGAGGCCTCAATGATTTCATTTACTGGTGAATGCAATTGGTACAAAAATTTCTGTATAATTTTTAAAAATTAATTAAATAATGGTAACTACACTAACTGGGAGAATAATGATAAGCTAGTTCCAAATGTTTTTCTCTGATTTTTAATCTTTGAATAAGCCCACTTTTGACTCAGTAATTTAGAGGAGATCTTTGTGAATTAGTTTATGAATCTCACCTCTGTTTTTAAGAAGCTCTAGTTCTTGTTTCACAGAAAGCTTTCCTGATTAGTCTCATAATTCTGAGAGTTTTTCTTATGTATATAGGGATTCTGATGTGGTTACCCATATGTAAATAAGTGCTCTTCTGTCACATTCTACTTCTTTGAAAGTAGACCAGACATTTTACCAGATTCCTCCTACAGACCCTCCAAAAAAACTTTTTTAAATATGTTGTTTTAGGATACCTCCTGACTGTGGTATCCAAAAAATTCCAGTCTTTTAGATACCATCAGCTCAAAAAAGAGGAGTGGTACATGACCTGCAGTCTCTCCTGAAACGCAATCAGTGAACAGAGAGACACAGAGTTTGATGATAATTTTGAAATAAATGTCCTGGCAATTTTTGCCTCAGGTTCCCAAACAATGATGTGGCATCTTGAGAAATGAAGAGAATTAAAATGAAGAAGATGTTAGGGAGAAATTCATGGATCTGTTGTCCTCTGGCAGAATGTGTCTGAGGTGCTGACGTGGGAAATCTAGGGAGCTTTCTTTATGTTGCAGATACTTTGCTTAGCAGCTCTGACTCATGAGGCAGCTGCAAGATGAGTTCAACAATATTAGCAAGCAGGTAGTCATTGCTGTGTGATATGGCTTTGTATTCATTTTGAGGAGCTCTAAGTAAAATGTGAAATGAAATAATTTATCATTTATTCTTTTCAAGAGTAAATGCAAAGCTACATGGCTTCCTAACACTAGCATGGCCACCGCAAATATAGAATTCAGCTGAGAGTTACAGATGTAGTAGGAAAAAGAGGGCACAGCAGTCGTTGGGTCTGAAACAGTACAGAATCCCTGTGAACAATAGATGATGGAATCCACTAGGAAGCACTTGAACTCATCTGTGGTGGTTCCACACTCAAATGTGTCCCAGTGGATTCCACAGTTCTTTACCAAAGGGTGAGAAAAACCCCAGTTTTCAAGTCTGTCAGCAAAATATCTCATCTTGTTTCTAAGCCCAACCCAGCCCTTGAAAAATCATCAGAGAATGATTTTTTCCCAAGACTGACACATTCTCAAAAAAGCAATTATCCCAGGTACAGAAACTGATTATCTCTTGTGAACACTGAATTTTGGCTTCCAGGGTTACCCTGTGACTTGATCTTTATGCCTCCAGCTAGAAATGTGTTTTTTGCATTGAATTTTCTAATTCAAGTGGGCAAGGCAGATTTCACCATGAGATGTCTTGTTCTAGAGTTCTGGCCCCTGATGGCCATTCTGCATCTTTAATCTTGATCTGGGTCTGCAATGGGACTTCAAAGGACCAACCCCTCACATGACTGAGCTTCAACTGTGGTCTTGTGTTTGGATCCTGTGCTGTGTGCCTTTCACTCTGAGGGTAATTTCACAGCCAGTTTGCAAAGTGAAAGAACAAGAGATTTGGGTGTGGGAGAGAGGGGCTGGGTGCTTTTTCTTCCAATTCACAGACAGCACCAGGAGCACTAGTTGAGCTCTTGGAGAGGTATGTGACTGCTCCCAGTGGTGGCACAGGTGTTGTGCCAGATTTGAGGCGAAGCAAGCTACTTCTTCAGCTTGATGGCTGAATATTGATACTGATGGCTTGAACTTCCATTGAAAGTTTCTCTTGATTCAAGGTTTGGGTATGAGATTTTCTGAATAGAATGACCATGACCCTGGCCCCTCCCAAGCCCACTGCTTGCCCAGTGTCTTGAGGTGTTTGGGAGCTCACCCCTGGACAGTGATTGGTTTCACTTTTGCAAGCAGCCCATCATTTTTCTTGGTAGTAGATAAAAAAATATTTCTTTGTGTAAACAAAAATATAGTAGACAAGCATATATAGAATTTCAGTTTGCAAAGCAGACATACAAATATATAAATTATGGCAGTTTTAAAAGAAAAGTGTAACAGCCAAATGATGTCTCAGTGAGTTTTGGAACCAACTTGGTTTTTATCACTGCAGTTTCATTCTCTTGTTCTAAAATATCTTAGCACAATTCTGTAAACTAAATGTCTAACACCAAATAGTTATAAGTTCAATAACCATACTAGATGGTCCTTAGATTTAAAGCAGCAAGGTCAATTCCCACCCAAAAACACACAAAGGAAATATAGGCATGGCCTTTAACAGAAGTCACACACGTTTTCAACTCCCTCCTCTTGTAGATAGTGGGATGGAAAGAGACATTCTAGGTATGAAGGAATCAAGCAATACACATTCACCATAATTTCTTTGGCTTTGTGTGCAGTTGAGGGAAGTTCAACAATACCTTTTTGGAGGCGGTGTGGTGAGGAAGAGGCAGAAGACCTCTTCCACGATTGATTTTGTTTCACTTTGGTAATTTTACAACTGTGAGATAATTGAATACACTACAATTCATTAGTAATCTGACTCTTAAGAAAGTATGTATTAAACTAGGAGTTTAAAAAAAAATACTCAAAAGCTAGTGGTTTGCTATGATATGGTTCCTATCAAGGTAACAATGGCCAAAAGCTGTTTAATAGGTTAGAAGTTTCTAGAAGGGCAATTATGAAAGGATGAAGAGAAATGAAAATCCTGAGATGCATGGCAGACCCTTGTTATTCTGAACACAACATTATAGGCTCCCTCCCATCCAAGATACTGTTATACATTGTGCTTTCCAAGCTGCCACTGTTCAGTCAGAGACCCATTACCTTACTATCCTCATCAATGTCCCCTCCACCCACTCCCACAAAACTTGACTTGCAAAGAATAACTTGTGGAGGATTTTATCTCAGTGATTTCTGCCACCAATTTCCTCAAATATTCCTTTCCACCATCCTGAAGTTAAAAATGCAATGAAATACTGAAATGAAAACCAATTCTCTTGGTTTTACAGACACATTAGAAGAAAAGATATTTAAAAAATAATTTGTAGAGGACTTTATTTCATAAGTCCTTAAAAATATTCAAGTATCATGCTGTGGCATAAAATATAATCCCTCAGTACACTACCTGGTATAATAAGTCAGAAAAAGTAACACTACAACAACTTTATACTTAGATCTTTTACGTTTTCATGTACATGGGACCTAGTTTCATGGTCACTAATCTGAGCCTCCTGACAATAAGTCAAACAATTTGTTCTTCAAAAAGGCTGACTTCATTTTTGTGTATATACTTTTTGTATTGCATCTTACAATGGTAATAACAAAAGCCTATTTCTTCCAAAAAACCATAACACCAGCAGAGCTGGTAAACAAGAACACACACAAATACATCCAGACGAATGGCTTGAGAGAAAAACTAGCAAACATTGGCTGACCACCCTCAAGAGTGGAAACACCAAGGTAAAAAATATAGAAAGAAGAAGGAAAGCACATTTAAACCATTTCCAGTGGCAAAATATAGGGCAAAATGAAAAATCAGGAAATGTTAGCATCTCTTAAGATGCCAACAATTAAAGAGATTTTATTTTGATGTGAATTTGATATTTTAAAAATGATCCATAAATGGATATAAAAGTCTGCCTATCATTTACCCAATGCCAGAATGAAGCGTCAGCTTCATTTCCTGAAGAGGAAATCAAAGGAAAATGCAGATATCTGTAGCCCTCCACCCCACTTCTGAGCATCAGGTTGTATTCTAAGTGCCACCACTATCACCCCAGAACAAGAAACCAGCCTAAGCTAGAGAGACAAACAGGCCAGAGGCCAGGAGTCTGTGTCCCATGGGTACCCAAATGTTCCCACAAGATATACTCCAAGTACTCCCTTCCCACCCACCAAACCCTAGGGAAGATAAGTGAGCCATCACACTCCTTGTCTGTTCTGCTGGTCTTAAGGTTCCCCCTACAGACAACTTTTGTAGGGGCACATAAGATTGACCCTCTCTGCCCAGGTAACCTTGGAGTGGGTGTGGCCCAATTGGGGGTGGGATGCTCTTTGTCTTCAGTCTTGGTGGGATTTGGGCCTGCTGGTGTTAGAGGATGGGTGGAGCCCTGTTCGCTAAGATTCTGTGGCTTGTGGCCAGGGATGGAAGTCCAAATTGAGTCCAGCCTTCCAGTCATCCCTCCTAAGGCACTAGACCAGTGAGTGAAGCTTTCAGAGCTTATGAAACCTGACCTGACATCACCTGAATTCCATCAAGCATCCCCAGGGATACCACACAGAGAAGAATCACAAAAGTGAACTTCTGTATTCCAAGGAGAATGATGGGGAAGATGAGAATTGTACATAGCCTATGTTACAAAAAATACGAATGTATAAAAAAGACATGCAGGGAAGCGGATGTGGCTCACTCAGTAGAGCTCCCATTTACCATATGGAAGGCCCCGGGTTCGGTTCCCGGGGCCTCCTGGTGAAGGCAAGCTGGCCCACACGGCGTGGTGAGCTGACGCAGCAGGACGACCCAGCAAGGGGAGACAAGCAGACACAGAAAAATGCACAGCAAATGGACACAGCGAGCACAAGCAGCAAGGGGCGATAAATGAATAAATAAATAAAATCTTTAAAAAAAAAAAAAAAAGACATGCAGTTACTATACTAGTTGATGATTTTTTTCCATTATACATTTGTTCTCTTGAACCATGACATATGGATGAAGACTGAGGATCAAGCTCCTGTATAAATCAATATATAGATATAGATAACACATGTAAATATATATTAATTACTTAGAACATTTCAAAAAGTTTGTACAAGAGAAAACATTTATGAGTGATCTTCTCAAAGAAGTTAGAAAGGGGAGGTCATACAGCAGCAGTGAATTTTAATTTTAACTTTATACACTTTTCACAGCATGTTCCTGATAAGACTGTTTCTTTGTCCTCCAATCCATATTCTTCGAAGACACTCTAAGTCTATCTGATCAGTCTCTTGGTTTCATTAACTGTTAGATGTTTTCATAGAAATTTCTCTAGAAAAGGGACTCTTTCCTTTCAGTTATGGGAAAGTTATCTGAACAGGTTCTCTGATCAGATAATCTGTCAGGTAGTGTTGGTTTGATTTTGATTTTGTTTATATGGATTATTTTATGATTTTTATCCCATTCTCTTCCTCAGGATGTAAATCATTTTGGGACAATGGTGACAAAGTATACATTTCTAGATAAACATTATATTTATTAAACCACTCAACCAGTCTGATAGTGAGCAAATAATCATTTTAATGGTACCATTAAGAAAATTGAAACTACTCAACCAGAACTTCCAGCTATCCTTAATGGTGTTAAAAACAATTCAAACCAAATATGAATTGCCTTAAAATTTGCTTATGATTTACAAATAAGTGTTGTCAGTGATTTTGGTAAATGTGGAGGTTTGCTGTGTTTGGGAAATTTCATTTTTACAAATTTATTTTCTGCAAATTGCTAGTAGACAATGTGTTGTGTTCAGTAATTGTGATGAAGATGACATTGTGGGGGAGGCAATTTTGTAGATGCAAAGATAAAACACACATCCCTATAGAATCCAGTGTTTAGAAGGCCCAGCTCACTTATTCTTAGAATTACATTCATACATTCACCTTCTGCAAAAATTTGAAGTGAATTAACATAAAGCTAGCAATGTGCATGAATTCATTTCTGTTTTCACAGAAGTTTCATGTGCTTTCCTAATACCTTTTGAGCAAGGCACCTCATTTATGGTTATATTTCATTCCACTTAAACATAGTTTAAAATGATATTTTTCCTTGTGTCCATTTCCTCTTGAAAACTTGTTTGCACACATACACAAACAAACCATCTTTTATGTCTAAAAGGAGTAGATGAAAAGCAAAGAGCCCTTCCATAGGACCAGTTCTGCCTCACATTGAGCATTTGGACCTGGGGATAATTACTGAAACTCTCTGTGTTACTTCATCTAACATGGAAGGAAAAAGATGAGTCATTGGCTTTAAACTTCCTAGTAGTCAAGTGAAAATGCCAACCTTAAAAAGTCACATATTGGGTGATTCCATTTCTATAATACTCTTGAAATGGCGAAATTATAGATATGAAAACAAATCAGTGTTGTCAGGGATTAGGAATGACGAAGATGGGGTGGGGATCTGATGAAAGTGGGTAAGAGGTAAGGACTGAATAGTTCTGTACCTAGATGACATAGTGGTTAGATAAAATGACACCTGTGGGGAAAAAAATGGAAAAGAAAAAAAAGCTATGCACACATTGTATCATCTCATTTTCCTGGTTTTGATATTGTATAGTCATGTCAGAAGCTACTATTAGTGGAAACTGAGTAAAGGGTATATGGGACATCTCTGTATACTATCTTTGCAAACCCCTCTGAATCTATAATTATTTCAAAAAATATATAAATAAATAAATAAATTGCAATATACTGCAATGAAATGATATCAGAATAAAAATACTATTTACAAGGGCATCAAAAATATAAAATAAATACATCTATGAATCTGAAAGATGATGAGATCAGTGCATTGATGACTTATTTTAAAAACTTTTCTTCAGAAAAGTAAATAAATGGAGAAGTAGACTGTGTAAATGGACCCCAGCCACAGTATTTGTAAGGTCTCAGTTCTACCCAAATTGATTTATAGGTTCAATACAATCCCAAGTAAGATACCCCTAGGTTTTTCTGCAACTAAGGAGCAGATTTTAAAATTCACATGGAAATGAAAAGAACAGCCAAAAAACTTTGAAATTAAAGAAATAGATTTAGAAGACCTAAACTACCTGATATCAGGACATAATTTAAAGCTCCACTACTCAAGAACTTGTGACTTTGGCAAGTAAATAGCCAAGTCAATCCATGAAACACAATATAAAGACCAGAAGTATCCTCATACATATGGATAATAGATTTTCAGCAGATATGCTATGACAATTCAATGAAGAAAATATGGGCTTTCCAATAAATAATGTTCAAACAATCACATATTGATAACAGACTGGAATGTGAAATGTAAACTCTGAAAGTTCCATAAGAAAACTTACGAAAAAATTTCATGTTTTTGACTTAAGCAATGGTTTCTTAGCTATGGTAGCAAAAGCACAATTTCTAAATAAATAAAATAAGAATTCATCAAAATCAAGAACTTCTGTTATTCAAAAGACACCATGGAAAGAATTAGAAAATAAGCCACAGACTCAGAGACAAGTTTTGAAAATCATATATCTGTTAAATGACATATCCAAAATATGATGAGAGCTCACAGAACTCAAAAATAACAAAATTATAGGTAAAACATTCAAACATTTTGATAAAAGAACAATGAATTGATGTCAAATAAGCATCTAAAAAAGATGCACAAAGCCATTAGTCTTTAGGAAAATGCAAATTAAAATCACAATACATCAACACCAATAGTTAAAATTTAAGAAGACTGAACATATCAAATGCTGGCCAGGGTGTGAAGGAACTAGAACCTTCACACAAGTGCTGGTGGGAATTTAAAATGGTACTTTCTCTTTGAGAAAAAACTGCAGTTTCATACAAAACTAAATAAATTCCCATAATAAGGTCCAATCATACAGAGAAAGACAGTTACCTATGGGTCTGGTCAGTAGGAAACACAGATTTTCTGTCACTCCATGGAGAGTCAAGCAGGTCCCCAAAAGGGAGCCAAAAGGGAGCCCAAACTGGAAGCTAAAGCCCCAAATTTTACTTTATTGGCAATAACAATCATACTTAACAGATTTTGTTCAAGAAGACAAGAAGAAAGGGGCAGACTGTTGGTGAGAATTATATGAGGTCTTAAGAGGTAATTGACTGGTAACACTAGAGACTCTGAGACCCTCCTCTATTTACATTTAAAAAGGAAGAGACAGGCCCCTCTAGGGCTCACTGATAGCCATGGCAGATGCCCGCAGGCAAACAATTCATTAGGTCAGAGTTTTGCTTAAAATGATGGAGATGATGCAATGGGGAGAGCATTTCTTTGGCCTTTCAGATAGAAGAGACCCAGAGTGCATCTGATGCCCTGGGGAGGCCCCTTTGACTCAGAGTCATGGAAGACTATTTTTATTTGGATACCCCTTTCTGCAAGTTACCAGGCAGCCATGCTCAACCAATGATGCTACTAACAGCAAGGCTACAGACCAGGGGAGCTATTGGCAGGACATGAGAGTGTCTCACATTAGTCACAGATCAGGCCAAGGCAGCCACACTACAGGAGGCCACACAGCCCCTCCCCTGCAGGTCCCTCTTACCTCCTCCTGCATATTAAATGCCCACTCCCCTGCCCCCGAGAAGTTGTGATTATTGGAATAATTCTTATATAACAACAACAACTAGTGGTAGCCTCTTGTGCTCTTATATTCCCCCATAGGTATTGATAATAACTTAACCCCTTGCCTGGAATATACATAAACCCTGATAATAGCATAAATAAAATCATAGCTGGCCACCACCTGCCCTTCTCCCCAACCTAGGGAATTTTGGCCTCTGTACCTTTCAGCAGAGGGAGTTGTCAGCACTGGCAGCAGCAATTGGCTGGACAACTTGGGAATACACCTCACCATCCTATTTCCCTAGCCTCCCCAGCACTTTCTCAGCCATGGT
The DNA here is from genome assembly GCA_026826555.1 of Tolypeutes matacus. Lineage (NCBI taxonomy): Eukaryota > Metazoa > Chordata > Mammalia > Cingulata > Chlamyphoridae > Tolypeutes > Tolypeutes matacus. The sequence continues at coordinate 688,572 of JAKSZT010054451.1, forward strand.
CAGATCCCAGGTAGAGCTATATGGAAGGGCAGTCATGGTCTTTGTCCAATCTCCACATTTGTCACCACCATGGACATCTCACCTAAAATACCAATTGAATTACAGCCTGGAAAGCATCTAGCACTTAGTAGGTCTCTATAGGCATGTTTAGAGTTGAGTACCCTGTAGGTTTCTATATAAGGCCAATAAGTTTTCTGTAGATTATGCTAAGACAACTGAGTGCAGAAAGCAAAGGCTTTTCAACAATGAGTGTTCAATCACACATGATCTAGCCACCATAATGCTGGTGAGAACAGACACCCCCAAGATCAATTGGGACACCCTAAAGAAAGAGAAATGGTTGCCTATGAGGCTCCATTACTGCAAGGAAAAGTCAAACAGGTCCCTGACAGGGAGTCGAAACTGGACATTGAAATTGAAAATTTTACTTGATAATATTTAAGGAACACCAAACAACATAAAAAATATAAACTCATGAAATTAACTTGATTAAAATTAAAGACATAGGTTCAGAGAAAGACACTGTTAAAAAGAAAAGACAAGCCACAGATTTACAGAATATATATGTAAATCTCATATATAATTAAGAGCTTGCATCCAGGATATAAGAACACTTAAAACTCAGCCATAAGAATAAAATCATTACAATTACGAAATGGCTAAATGATCTTAATACTACCCCATTAAAAAGATATATGGGTGGAAAATAATATAAGAAAAACTCAAATATTAGTAATGAGGGAAATGCAAATTGGAACATAATGAGATACAATACACACTAGTTTGAAAAAAAAATGAGATTACCAAATAGTGGCATGAATGCAGAACAGGCACTCATATTTATTACTCATGTGAATGCAAAACAAAACAATACAGCCACTTTGGAAGATAATGCCAGTTTCTTATAAAGTAAATCATACACTAAACAAATAGTTCTTTAACCCCACTTGTATATATCTACTCAAGTGAACAGAAATTATTTCCACAAAAAATCTTGTACATAAATATTTAAGCAGCTTAGTTCTTAGTCACAAAATTGGAAAACATAAAAATGTTCATCAACAGGTGGAGAAAAGATCTGATTGAGGAGAAAGGGCAGACTGGTTGGTAAGAGTAAGTGATCCCTTTCATCCCAGAAAAAAGAGAAAGAGAGAGGTAATTGACTAGTAACACTAAAGAATTCAAGCCCCTCCTCTGCTTACATACAAATGAAGAGAGACAGACCTCTCCTGAGCTGGCTGATATCCAAGATGCCATCAGACAAAAAATTCATAAGGACAGGTTTTTACTTAAAAAGATGGAGATGATGCAATGGAGAAAGCATTTCTCTGAGCATTGACATAGAAGAGACCATGAGTATATCTCCTGCCCTACAGAGTCCCCTTTGACAAAGTCATAGCATTTTTTTTTTACTGGGATACCCTCTTCCCAATTACCTGGCAGCCTGGCTCAACCAAGTCTTTACTACCAGCAAGTCTTGGGTCAGGTGAACTATCTGCAGGATGAGAAAGGGTCTCACATCAGTCACAGATGAGACCCAGGCAGCCACCTTACAAGGGCCCACACAGCCCCCTTCCTGAAGCGTCACTGCCTCCTCCTACTACTTTAAAAGCCCAGTTTCTAACCCTCTGGGAATTGTGAGTATAGGAACAATTCTTATACAACAGTGACACCTAGTGGTGGTCTCTATTGCTCTTGCTCTCTGCACTATAGTAATTGATGCTTTAACACCTTACCTGGAATAAACAGAAACCCTGACAATTGTGTACACAAAAGCACAGATGGTCCCCATCTGCCCTTCCCCATGATCTAGGGATCAGTGGTCTCTGCATCCTCAGGTCAAGGGGGTCATCAGCCCTTGGTAGTGGCCCTTGACCAGCCAAACTGTGGTTTCCCCCTGCCATCCTCCTTTCACAGGCCACCCCAGGACTTTTTTTTTTTTTTTTTTTTTTTTAAAGATTTTATTTATTTATTCATTTATCCCCCCCCTTGCTGCTTGTGCTCGCTGGGTCAGCTAACCATGCCGTGCGGGCGGGCTTGCCTTCACCAGGAGACCGCGGGAACCGAACCCGGGGCCTCCCATATGGTAAACGGGAGCCCTACTGATTGAGCCACAGCCGCTTCCCACCCCAGGACTTTCTAAGCCAGAGTCATATCCCAAAGCTGAGATATAAGGAAGGGCAGTCCCAGAATAAAAGTCTCACCCCCAAATGTTCCACCACCATGGACACTTTGCCTAAAATACTCATTGAATTTAAGCACCGATATTATCTGTCATTTAGTGGGTATTTGTAAGCTTCTTTAGAGTCAAGGCCCTGGTGGACTCCTACTTTTGCAGAAGGGGAATTAGCCAGTGATGAGATGGCACTTGGAAGTAGGTGATCACATGTCCTGGGAAAGGAATCCATCTGAGGAGTTAGGTGTTCTTTTCTGTGGCATTCAGCTTAGGAACTACTTACCTGTAGAGACCAGGCCTTGCTTGGTTATTCCACAGGAAGCTTCTGAGCTCAGATGGAAGGGTGTCAGGCAGTTTAGCACTGGTTCCTGGAGGTGGCTCTAACCAAGTTCTGTTAGTTTTCTGTGAATGATTTCCTGTAGATGATTTCAGGCTTGGTTCATCTCTTAAGATGCAATCCCTAGCCTTTGCTCCTAAACCCTCTAGCAGATTTTAATCACTTCTTTGAAATGCAGACATTTTGAAAGCTAGAAGCTTCAGTGTAGATGGAGCTGGGTTATAGCCACAGGCTTCTCTCTACTCAAAGCCTTCTTCCAACTACCCCACCCACAGGTGGCAGGTTAAAAATTGCAGGGCTTCTGGGAAACTCCTAAATCTAGGACATTCCCATTCCTCACTTTTCCTAGCCCCATTTGAGAATCACTGTCATGGAGGCAGACATTTAGCTTCCAGCCAGATGAAAGTTCTAGATCTCTGGACATCTGAAAGGACAGGGCAGAGGATTGATGGGCAGGAGGGAAGAAGGACTCTGAGAGGGCAGAGCCTCCATGAAAGGAGACAAGCAGCTGGGGGGCAGGAGGGTCACATGGAACAGTGGACCTGGGCCATGTCACAGATGTCTGATCATGATGTTTCTGTTGCCACATTTGGAGACTGGTCCTGGGAGCCTGAGCTGGGATAAAATGTGGACAGAGGGGTGTGGGTGCAGTGAGGATGCTCCCTATTTCCTGTTCCTCCTTCCTGACTCCCCATCACATGTTACCCAACTGGGACCAGTCCCCTCTATGAAGCTGGGGCCAGGACACAGGTCTCTGCTCCCCTCCCACACCCACCCTCTCTGCCCTTGGAGCAGCCAAAGAAAAAGCAGAGGAACACCAGGCAAAGCCCCTTTGGGGTCAGGAAGGACATACCACAATTCACATGCTCAGTGACCACAGGAAGATCTTTAGCAGAATGAGCAACAGTAGAGAATTTAAATGGAGGATTTTGGAGTTGACCCAGAAGACATGACCATGAGATGGCAGGAACACACAATTTAGTCATAGGGGGTTTGGTGTTGACTGCTTTGAAGACAGAGTCCCCTGCAGGAAACATCCAGAAGCCACAGGAGGGAAGGAGTCCCCTGAAGGGGAAGCAGGGCCAGGGATTCCAAGGAAGCTTGGGGCCTTATAAGCATCCGTGCCTAGCCTACAAATTGAAGGCCTATATTGTGCCAGGGTCCTGGTTAATACTAAATGGCTAAAAAAAAAAAATGCTTATTGAGCTAATTTTAAGACAATTAGCTATGTAATTATTTGAGCTTGGCTATGCCCCAAAGATTTCAAAATAACTTCATTTCTTCATAGGTATATTCTCAAGATTCTTTTCTGTAAAGGGGACAGCTAGGCAAGCCAGCTTTGAGGGTTTTAAAGCTACTATGTCTGAGATGACTCATCAGTATTACCAACAATACTAAGAATCTTTGCTCTTGTAAATGAGACTTAGCCTGCAGTTGTGGGGTGCCTAAGGGTTGCCACCTGAGAGCCTCCTTGTTGCTCAAATGTGGCCTCTCTCTAAGCCAAACTCAGCATATGATTGCATTACCTTCCCCCCAACGTGGGACATGACTCCCGGGGATGAGCCTCCCTGGCAACGAGGGATTAATACCAAGTGCCAACTGGCAACACAACTGGAAAAAGATCTTGAATAAAAGGGGGAAATGGTAAAGACAAATGAGTTCAAGTGGCTAAGAGACTTCAAAGAGAGTCAGGAGGTCATCCCAGAGGTAACTCTTACGCACACCTCAGTAGGAGCTCATAGAACAGCAAAGTGTATATCACCCCACACAGAGGGCCTCCTGAGAGCTCTGGAGACACCCAGGTCCTATATAAGGGGGGATAGCCCCAGAGACTGACGCCTTATCAGTGGGCTCTATTTTGGAATCTGTGCTCCTGAGAATTACAGAGTTGGACTCAAATAAGTCCTCCCTGCACGTGGTTCATCAATCCCTTCTATTCAAACCTATATGTGATGCTGGAGTTTTAGGTATACTTCCAGAGACTGGAGCGTCTGGCCTACCTATGTGCCAGGTGTGCGTGGAATCTCAGTGGAGCTGCAACTCCTACCCTACAGCTCAATGGACTATTCCAAGTCACCTGGCGAGGAGACAACGATGGGCAATGGCCATCCCAGGGAATGGAGAGGGCCTGCATCTGCAGGCAGGATCATCCCACCCACCATATCCATGGGATATAAGCCCTCTCTCACTTGGAGTTGGAGTGGACATCACCATCCCAGTCCCCTCAGGATTGGGGGAAGAACTATGGACTAGAGTGGACTTGATGGTATTCTCTTGTTCACATATGGTGATTCCAGCAATGGAAGAAATTATAACATTGAGGTGGAGCCAGTGGCCACTTGACACTTTTGGGGTAGGGAGGGGATGAGCAGTTGAAATACAGGGGCTTCTTTGGGAGTTAGAGGTTGTCCTGAGTACCGTTGTGGCAATGGATGTAGGCCATTTTAAATCAGCACACACCACTCAGAGCTGAGTGGGAGAGAGTGTGGTCTACGATATGAACTGTGGTCTATGGTTGGTGGCAAGGCTCCAGGATGTGTAAGTTCATTGAGGGTGGTGGGCCACACTTGTGGGAGATGTTTGTGTGGGATGTGGTGGGAAGTGTGGGAGGTGGGCAACATGGGAATCCCAGTGGGTTCCGTGTAATATTTTGGGTAATCTAAGCACCTCTTAAAATATATGTATATATATATATAAATAACATTTTTGTAAGCAAATACACGTATATGCATATATATTTATATATCATTTTGCAAATGTTTGTATGTATTGTGAGAATTTTTATTTTTACCCACAATAAAAATAAATAAATTTTTTTTTAAAAAAAGCTACTATGTCTGAGATGACTCATCAGTATTACCAACAATAATAAGCCCCTCCCACAAATGCATTTGTCCCTGTCCCTATGTTGGATGAGGGCTTTCCAATGTGGAAGGATCTTTCCAGGGGAAGCCTCCTCCATGGGATGCATCCTCAAGGCCTGGTGTACAGGATGGCACACAATTTGAAAGCCCTTTCATTTCTTGGTAGTTGATGTTTATTTATGAAGAGACAATTGTAGGCCAAGTGATACCATTTATAATGACTTTTTGATTCTTTTTAAAACCAAATGACTTCTCTAAAGTAAGCTCTCCCAGGGTCTCCTAAATCAGGGCAAAGTCCCACCTGGGTCTCTTGTGACACTTTCTTCCTTTGTCTCCAGGCCACACCCCTACCTCCTACCTCAGACAGTTGCTTAAATAAGGCTGGCTATAGGCCCTGGGCTAAGTGAGAGCAAAACTAACTGTGGATATATTTATGTATAGAAACATTCACACCAATAATGAGTCTACATTTTTAAATGTCTATACATATTAACTTCAAGGTCCACAACAGGCTTCTCTATCACTTTGTTCTCAGGTTCTCTGAAACAATTGTACCTACTTTTAATTTCATGAAAACATGACAATTTATAACTCCTTTCCCATTCCTCCTGTCCCGTTTAGCCCCTAACCCATCCATCACTCCCTGATCTCAGGGAAAATGCTATTTTTGGTCAGCAGAATCATGCTCATATTGTGTCTTTTCCCACCAGCCCTCCCCTGAGCAGTCTCCTCCTCTGAGTACGCTGTGGAAGGCTGACAGTTCCCTATGTCCTCTATGGGTCCTGGTTTCTCCCAGACTCCACAGATATCCAGTTCCCCCCTTTAAGTGCTCCGATCCTTTGGGCTGAAGATGCAGATTAATGCCTGGTGGCCACAGGATCATGTTGGGCCTAGGCATCCCTGTTTGTCCTGATGATGATAAGGATGGAGGTAGAAACCCATACTACTTTCAGATGCTTTAACCTCTTTGTAGGTATTTTATTTAGAGGATTTCTGTGAACAAGAAATCCAATTAGGAGAGTGTATAACAAACTGATGTATTCATGAAAATAATAAAATAATAGAGGAATTTTTATTACTGGGACAGCCAGGTAAGTGGATTTGAATTGTTTTGGGGGCTTTTTTTTTTTTTTTTTTTTTTTTTTTTTTTGAGATTCTAGGGTGTGGTTTTGAACCTGAGACCTCATATGGGGGAAGCACAGGCTTTCCACATACCAGAAGTGTGGGGAAGATGTGGAAAAAGGCAGAGGAATGCTCATTCACTGCTGGTGGGATTATAAAATTTCAAAGGACTATGGCCACCAATGTGGAAGACAGTTTGTGGGTTCTTCAGGTGTTGCAGCCAATGGAATGAAACCCAAGTGGCACTCTTGAGGGTACGGATGAAGGAAGTTTTATTATGCATGGGCCCAGAGGAGAATTTAGTCTCCAAATTCTGAGCCCTGTTTCTTGATTTTCATAAGTTTATATAGGAACACTAAGCAGGGCAAATTCCTAAGCAAGCAGGCAGGCAGGGTTACAAAAGCAGAGGAGCAAGGTTAGCTAATCTTCCTAAAAGCAGAGGACCATTAGGGAGGAAAAGAGTCATTATCTGTTTAGAGTTGTAAATTTCAATTCAAAGGGGCAGGTGGAGAGTGCTTATCTTCTGGATGTGGATTCCATGGAGAAGAAAGGGGGAGGAGTGGTGAAAGGGACTGAGGGAAGTTTATTTTCCTAAAGCTGTGGGTCTCTGATGAGGGGGATTAGGGTTCCAGCACTTCCTTTATTATTCCACCCTTTTGATTCCCTTATAATTCTTTGTGGGGCATCATCTATTAACATGGGGGTTTTTCTGTAGTCCCCAAGGGCTGATATTTAACATGAGGCATTACTTGGTGTTTTAAGGTATTTAAGTGGGAAGTGATGTATTGTGTTAGGTACTGTAGAACGCATGGTCCAAAAATTAAGAGGAAAAAGACTGAGGCTATTACTGGCATAAATGGCAAAATCCAGGAGAGGAGATACTAGAAGTAGTTCCCATTGGCAGATGCCTGGTATACATGGTTTAAACAGTCTTTGGCTTGTTCCTTCAGTAGGGCCACTTTGTCCCTAACTATTTCTGAGGAGTTTGCATAGAAACAGCATTCTTCTCCCAGGGCCTGACAGATCCCCTTTGAATTTGCAGTGAGCAAGTCTAATCCCTGCCGGTTTTGTAAAACCACTTCTGCCAGTGAGTCTATCTGTTCTTGCAACCCGTTGAGAGCCCCCGATATTTCTTCAAGGTCATTTGATGTTTCCCATGCTAGTGTTTGAAAGCCCTCCTGAACAACTGTGAGTGAGGTCCCCACCACTGCTGCACTCCCAACTACTCCTAGTCCTAAGAGTATTGGAATTGCCTGTATTGCTCATTTGGCTCAGGAGAGCTCTCCAGGCAATTCATCTCCATATACCTAGAACGATGGTACTGGCCAAGCCAGGTAGCAGATGCCCTGGCCATGCTGGGGTATGCTCCAGTAGGAGTTGGTGCCACAGACCCAGATGGAGGAGTTTGTGGTGCATCGGTCAGGCTCATTGAGTGAACAGGTGGTGTTACAGTTGGCCCTTCCAAGAGGGAGGATGGTTGAAGGAGACCTGGTCGTTACGTTTTTACAGTTAGCCAGTTTTCCTGGGGGTTTGTTTATGTGGACTGGGAGGGGCCTGGTTCCTGCTGCAGAGCTGTCATGTGTCAGGAGGGTTACATTCCATGGGACAGGCACGTGGAAGATGGTTAGACTGGAGGAAGTGCGTAGCCAGCAGGAGGCAGATATGTCGGGCCGAGATTCATTTAGGAGTTGGTGAAAATTTTGAACCTGGTCCAAAAGAATGTTGTGGGGGGCTGTTCTAACTGGCTTTAAGCATCTGGGTAGCTTTACTGATATTTTTCATCAGGGTTTTCTCTGGGGGTTAGGTTACCAGGATCAGTTGGACCAGTATCAGGTCCCATGGGTCTGGCCCCGATAGGTCGTATATTCTAATTACTAGTTTTAGTCCTGTTTGGGCCTTTAAAAAGGTATTTTCTGATCTGGTGGTTATATTTAATAAGGTGAGTTTTATGGGGTCAAAGGTTTCTATGCCACACCCTGCAGTGCTGGGGATTTTCTGAAGTAGATGTGGAGAAGCCGGCGGGACCCCCTTCCAGGGAGTGGTGGCACCTACCAGCAAGCTCCAAGGGTGGCAGAATCTTCTGCCCTTTTGGGGGTCTCAGCAGAGGTATTTGTCATAACTCCCATAGTTGCAACCCCTACACCCTCTTCTGGGGGCAGGTATGGGGGTGTGGGGGTATGGGGCAACCAGCAAGGTGTAAGGAGCATGATCTTGGATTGCCCTGCAAGCATCAAATATTACAGAGGCTGAAGTTGCACCTGCTGAGAAAGGGAGTGAAGCATTCAGCACAGATTGTTTGCCCCGGCTTTGACTAACTTGCAGCTGCCATAGATTTTGGGGGTGGGTATTGGCTCCTAGGGATGGGGCAAGGAAGGAAAGGACAAGCAAGTCAGGGTACAGAAGCATCCTATTTTACACCAGTAAGCAATTGTAATTAGGGCTCTATTCACAACAGTCCAGTCTGCAGGGGCCAAGCAGTGAGTCCAACTCCAAATACCAAGGCGAGCAGGTGTGTATAAGCACAGGATCCACCAGGAGCAGGGTTCCATTCAGCAGGCATTTGATGAGGTCAGTGCTCGGGGATCCTGGGCAACTCAGACTCTCAAGGGGTGGCCGGGTACAGGTTGGGCTGTCCAGCTGTCCTGCTCTTTATCGTGGTGTGCCTTCTTGGCCCTGGAGTGATGGATTCAAGGGTCAATGCCTGCAACTTTAAGAGCAGTAGGAGTTACAAGGATCACAGCATGTGGACCTATCCAGTAAGGCTGAAGGGGTTCTTTTTTCCAGTCTTTGACCCAGACTAGGTGCCCTGGCCAGTGGGGGTCCACCGGGTGTCCCAGGGGGATGAGATTCCAGGATAAGACAGTTTTATGTATTTCAGCTAGAGTTTTCCCCAGCTGCTGGAGAATGGAATCTTAGCTAGCCTCCCCCAGAAGTTTGAGATTTCTTTTAAAGGCCTGGATAATTGGGGGTGGCCACCCAAATAGAATTTTAAAGGGTGAATTGCCTGTGTGTCCTGGGGTGCACCTAACTTGGAGAAGGGTCAAGGGAAGTAAGTCTACCCAGGGCAGAACAGTTTCCTGGAAGAATTTAGCTAGAGTGGCTTTGAGAGTTCGATTCATGCATTCAACTTTCCCTGAACTCTGGGGCCTATAAGTGGTATGTAGTTTCCACTTGATTCCTAACATTTTTGCTAGCTCTTGGACTACAGCAGCCACAAAGGTCAGACCATTGTCACTTCCAATTGACAGTGGTAGCCCATGTCATGGAATGGTTTCTCTAAATAAAGTCTTAGTCACTTCTCTTGCCTTTTTGGTGTGAGTGGGGAAAGCTTCAACCCAACATGAAAAGGTGTATATCATCACCAACAGATATTTGTACCCCTGACTTAGTTTCACATCTGTGGAGTCTACTGTGAGATCTTCAAAGAGGGCCATCCCCATGTGCTGGACACCTACTGGAGCATGGGGGCCCTGCAAAAGGTTGTTTTTGGCACAAACTTGGCACTGGCTGCTGATGGTGGCACAGAGAGAAGTTACCCGGGCTAGTAGTAGTTTCTCCTGAGCAATACTTCTAATGCAGTTTTCCCTACATGGGTGAGTTGGTGGTATTGCTAGATGAGGGCCTAAGTGGCTCCTTTTGGTCCAAAATCTGGTCATCCGGGAACATCCAATTTCCTTTGGGAGTTTGGCTTCCCCCTTCTCTTTTAGCCCACTCCTGTTCTTCCTGGGTATAGCTTAGTTGATTAGTATCTTGTCCTAAGAGGGACAGCTATGGTCTCAGTTCTGGGACTCGTATTCCATGGGTTCCTTCAGCTGCTTGCTGAGCTGCTTTGTCAGCTAGCCTCTTTCTTTGAGTGACCATATCCATTCCTTTCTGATGTCCCCAGCAGTGTATGATGGTGACTTTGTCTGTTTTCCAGATTGCTTCTAACAGTTGAAGGATTTCTTCTTTGTTTTTTATTTCCTTTCCCCCTGTGGTTAGGAGACCTCTTTCTTTATAAATTGCCCCATGGATATGAATGGTAGTGAATACATACTTAGAGTCAGTGTAAATGTTTACCACTAGACCAGTGGCTAACTGCAGGGCTCGGACCAGCACCCAGAGTTCTGCTCATTGCACAGACCATCCCCGCAGTAGAGATGCTGCTTCCACCACCCATTCAGTAGTGGTGACTGCATATCCAGCAAGCTTTCCCCCATTTTTTAACAAGATTGTTCCATCTGTAAATAGTGTCTGATCTGGAGAAGGGAGCACTTTGTCTTGGAGGTCAGGGCGACTGGCGTAAACTTCTTGTCACTTCGACACAATCATGTTCAGGAGCCCCTTCCTCATCTGGCAAAAAGGTGGCAGGGTTTAGACTGCACTGTTTATATTGTCACTCGGGTTTTTGCAGAGTAAACCTTGGTAAAATGTGAGCCAGGGATTCGATATCCACTGATGCCTGTGTGAGTTCATTAGGACAGTGACTGCGTGTGGCACCATAACATGAATTGCCTGTCCAAGAGTTAATTTGTCAGCTTCTTTGATGAAGGTTACAGTTGCTGCCAGGGCTTTCAGGCAGCATGGCCACCCTGCAGCCACAGAGTCCAGCTGCTTGAAGAAGTAAGTGATGGGTCTTTGCCAGGGGCTAACTGTTTGTGTGACAAACCCCAATGCTACTTTGTTCTTTTCATGCACGAACAGGTTAGTTTTGAGTTGTCTTTTGATGTTTTGAAAGGCCACCTGTTGAGCTTCTTCCCAGGCAAGAGGCTCTTTTTCTGGACCTGCCAGAACTTCATAAAGGGGCTTGGCCATGGCTGCAAACCTGAGAATCCAGATGCGGCAGAACCCTGCAGCTCTGAGGAACTCGGGACGCTTTCTTTTTTGTGGTGGCAGTAGGGATGATGCAGATCACTTTCTTTCATTCAGGTCTGAGCATCCAGTGCCCTTGTGTGATGCTGAACCCTAGGTACTTGACCTGCTGTTTACAGATCTGCACCTTTCTCCAAGACACTTTGTACCCAGTCTGTGTTAGAAGTTGTAGGAGAGTCTGGGTCCCTCTCCAGCAGTCCTCTTCCCTTTCACTGGCAAGTAGGAAGTCACCTATGTATTGCAAGAGGGCACACCTGTAGTCTTCCCGGGGGAAAGTGGCCAAATCTGCTGTCAAGTTTTCCCCAAAAAGGGTAAGGGAGTTTTTGAAGCCCTGGGGAAGCCGGGTTCAGGTTAGCTGAGTTTTCGGCTGGGTTTTGGGATCTTCCCATTCAAAGGCAAACAGAGGTTGCCTGAGGGGGCAGCCACAGGCAGAAGAAGGCATCTTTCATGTCTGGGCAAGTGAACCAGGAGGCTTCAGGCAGCAGCTGTCCTACCAAAGTGTACGGGTTGGGAACAACCTGATGTAAGGTGAGAGTGGTGTTATTAATGGCTCATAAATCCTGCACTGGTCGATATCTGGTCCCATCTGGCTTTTTTACTGGTAATAATGGGGGTGTTCCAGAGTGACTGGCACTCGATTAGAATTCCTTCTTTCTTCAGGCAATCTATGTGTTCGACTATGCCCAACTGCACTTTGCAGGGGATCAGATACTGCCTCTGCCAGACCACGACCGTTCCGAGCTTCAGGTTGATGATGATGGGTGCATGGTTCCGTGCCATTCCTGGTGGGCTTTTTCTGCCCAAACCTGGGGGAAACGTACTAGCAGTTTTTCCAGATTCTGACCTGAACTTTCTTCCACGTGAAGTCTCCATTCTTCACTTTGGGGTACGGTGACGAGGAGAGTGAGGCCGGTCCTGAGGCTTAAGCTTGCTGGCCCTTCAGATTTCAAGGTAATCTGGGCTCCCAGTTTGGTTAAGAGGTCCCTACCAAGCAGGGGAACTGAACACACAGGCAGGTACAGAAATTCATGAGTCACTTTGTGGCCACAAAGTTAGCTGGCAAGTTCTTGACTGGCAAAAAGGTCGTTGGCCTGACTGGTCCCCAGTCGCTCCTATGATATTAGTGGGTTTTCCACTAAAGGGGTCAATGTGGGTTGTGTCCACAGAATATTCAGCACCAGTGTCCACCATGAAAGCCATTGACTGACTCCCAAATTTTAATTTGACCATGGACTCATGGGGGCCAAGGTCCAGTGAGCCCGGTCACCCCTATTCAGGGTTGAGCATTGCCAGCCCAATTAGATGGTGTTGGCACTCATCCCCTTTATGTTTCCTCTATATGCCTGAGTCTTTTGGGGGCATTCATTTTTCCAGTGTCCACTTTCTTTGCAGTAGACACATTTGTCTCTGGCCAGAGGTAACCTTCTGGTGCTTGTCCCCCCTTTTCAAGGTGGCCCTTCTCATCTGGTGGGGTCAGGATTTCCCAAGGTTGCTGCCAGTAGGGAGGCTTGATGTTTTATTTGCTTCTTGGCTTCTCATTTGGTGGCTTCAATTTGATTGATGAATACTTTGTTGGCAACTTCCAGGAGTTGAGCGATGTTCATACCTGCTTACCCTTTTAATTTTTGGAGCTTTCTTAAAATGTCTGCTGCTGTCTGTGCAACAAAGGTGGCATTCACCATCCTCTGGGTTTCTGGGGCTTCTAGGTCAAAAGAGGTGTAGATTCTGAAGGCCTTGCAAAGCTGTTCAAAGAAATCTCCCAGTGATTCATCAGGCTTTTGAGTAACTAAAGTCGTCTTTGTCATGTTTGTGGGTCCTTTTGCCCCTTCTCGGACCCCTCAGAGGAGCACTTCCTGATATTGCTGGAGTGCAGCCCATCCCTGATCAGTGTTGAAGTCCCAGTTTGGTTGGGCTTATGGTGCCACTTCTCGTGCCCAATCTTCTGGGTTTAAGATACCAGTAGGGGCCTGCTCCTGCAGCCACTTTTGTCAGAATCTGTCATCTCTCTTCCGTATTAAACATAGTCAGGAGGAGTTGGTAGCGATCATCCCAAGTAGAATGGTGGGTTTGGAAAATGGATTCCATGAGATCAATAAGGGCCTGGGGTTTTTCCAAGTAGGAGGGGGTGTGGTGCTTCCAGTTTAAAAAGTCTGTAGTTGTGAAGGGCTGGTAGTATAATACAGGCTTCCCAGGTTGGATGGTCCCATTCTCGCTGATCTGGGCTGGACCCTGTGTTTCATGGAGGGGCATCTGTAATGCAGGTTGTGCTGACTAGAGCCTCTTTGCTAGTGGGGTTTCAGGGCTTTCCTCAGAGGGGGTTGATGTTCCTAGAGGGACCGAAAGTGGAGGTGTTTCTGGGAGATCTGCCTGCACTCCCAGGCTAGGAGGAGAGACTGAAAGTGGGGGTGTTTCTGGGAAATCTGCCTGCACTCCTGGGCTAGGAGGAGAGGCTAGAGTGGCCAGAGCATATGGCAGTCATGGTGGGGGTGGTGGGTCCTCCTACAAGGACCCTTGATGAATGACTGGTTTCCAGAGCCCCATTCCCTGTGCAACCAAGGCCCTGCTCTGTCCCTTTTTTCCAACTCACAATCAAACCCAAGGGGGCAAGGTCTGGGCTATCTCCAACCAAGGGTCAATGTAGAGAAAATGATCAGGGTGGCCAGGAGTTCCTGTGACCACCAGCCACACTGCATAGACCCTGGCTATATCCAGGTTCCCTTCCAAGGACCAGTCAACATTAAAAATGGGCCACTCTACTTCACATAAGGTTTGGAGGGTGCTCGGGTTCATCCAGATGCCATAATCTTGGGAAAAACCCTTCTGGATCTATAAAATCTCTCCATTTGAAAGCACTCACCCCTTATGCTTTACATTGCAGTCCTCCTCATCTGACCAATATACATCAAGCCTGGCTATAAATTGCATAATCAGGACAGGTGAGCTCTTGAACTAGTCTGCCTGATGGCTCTTCAAACTTCTTGGTGTTAACCTCTGAAATATGCTGCTTATGATATATTAGTCCGCCAAGGGGTGCTGATGCAAAATACCTGAAATCAGTGGGTTTTTATAAAGGGTATTTATTTGAGGTAGAAGCCTACAGTCACCAGGCCATAAAGTGTAAGTTACTTCCCTCACCAAAGTCTATTGCCATGTGTTGGAGCAAGGTAGCTGCTGACATCTGCCAGAGTCAAGGCTTCCTGGGTTACTCTCTTCCTGGCACTTATTTCTCTCTGGGCATAGCTCCTCTGTTTACTTCTCAAGGTCAGCTGTAGACTATGAGGCTCTCTAAGCTTTGCCTCTCTCCACAAAGCAAGCTGTAGACTATCAGGTGACCCACTCTATCTCTCCCTGGGGCTCAATTCTCTCCAGGCTCAACTGCTCTGTTCCTCTGTGTGCTTACTTCCTGGCTCCAGCTCAAAACTCCAACATCAAAACTCCATCTAACTCTTCTGATCTGCTGTGTAGTTTTATCTGTGAGTCCCATTCACCAAGCGGACATGGTCTCAACATCTTACTGTTGTGACCCAATCAAAGCCTTAATCATAATTTAATCATGCCCAGGTACAGGCCAGTTTGCAAACATAATCCAATATCTATTTTTGGAATTCATAAACTATATCAAACTGCTACACTCCACCCTCTGAATTCCTAAGAGACATTACAATATTAAAAAAAAAAAAAAAAAAAACTTAAATAAGTAGCAATGCTAAGTATAGAATCACATCATAATCAGTTTAAAGAAATACAGTTTGTCTTTGGGCAAAGTCTTGTCTTATGTAGACCTGTGAAACTTACAAAACAATTTATCTGTTTCCAATACGCAAATGGACAGACAAAGGATAAACACTTGCATTACCATAAAAAGAAACTGGGAGGGAAACATGAGTCTTGGGTTCTCTACAGTTCAGTAAACCTGCATGGTATCCTCCATTCAATTTCAAAGTCTGAGACTCATTCTTAAGATAATGGTTTCTTCTCCTTGATGCCACATGGGGACCCACCCTTTCTACATGCTTGCCCAATGGCCATTCTCTTGGTTCCACCCTCATCAAGCATTTGGGTGTTGACCAAGCTCCAGACCTCATCCTCCAAGAGTGTTGGGGTGATTGCCCCACTTTACCCAAGCTTTGGGTTAGAGTCTTAACCCCTCTAGTACAGTGAAGTGAAGACAACATCCTCCCTAACCTGTGGCATACAGGCTCAACTCTCTCAGAACAATGAGTTGATCACCTCACCTTCCCAAACCAATGGGGAACAGGTCCCTCTCAGATCTATGATGTGCTGACCTTAACTGCCCTAATCCTTGAGGAATGTGCTCCACCCTTTCTGTACCCTGGGGTGGATTACTCTCCCTGAACATTGGATGGGAACATCTACCCTCTTCAGCTGCTGGGTCAAACTCACCCTCTCTGTACACATGGGTAGCTTTCTGTTTTGGCCCAAGGTCACATCTTAATTCCAGATCTCAGTTCCATGGTTTTCCTCCTAAAGCTGTTTCTTTGTCAATCTCTCCTTTCCATGTCCCTTTTATTCCAAGCTGACAGTGGTTTTGTTCATACAGCTCTCTCAAAAATCTTGTTGGTTTAGTATGCATACATACTTAGAGTCCAAGCCACCAGACATTATGACTTTCCACAAATCTTTCCTACATAATTGCATCTTCAATCCTGATTTACAAGTGCCAAGTTTAGTTAAGTCCTCAAATGGGGTGCTATCATCTGAAATCTTGATTTCCAGAGGCTTGCAATTTCCAGAATCAGATTTTGTTTTCTTTGTGCCCAACAGTTCAGCCCTCAGCTTATCTCTCTGTCTAGCATTTTGCTATAAGCAGCAAGGAGAAGCCAAGCCACATTCTGTGATTTTACTTTGGAAATTTCTTCAGCTAAATGCCCAGGCTCACCATTTTCAAATTTTGCATCCTAAAAAACACCAGGAGTTAATATTGCTAAGTTCTTGGCAACTTTAAAACACAGATTGCCTTTCCTCCAGTTTCCAATAATAGTTTCATCATTTACTTCTAAGGCCTCAAAAATTCTCTAGCTTCCATATCTCTATCAACAGTCTCTTCAAATCTATTTAGGCCTTTTCCATCCAGCATCTCACAATCCTCCAAAAAATACCCCTTACCCATTAAAAAATTTTCCAGCATTTTGGTAATTGCAAGAGAATGACCCCACTCTCTGGTACCAAATTCTGTATTAGTCAGCCAAGAAATCAGTTGGTATTTATAAAGGGTATTTACTTGGGGTAGAAGCTTATACTTGCCAGGCCATAAAGCGTAACTTACTTCCCTCACCAAAATCTATTGCCATATGTTGGCACAAGATGGCTGCTGACATCTGCCAGGTTTCAAACTTCCTGGTTTCTTCTCTTCCCAGGGCACGTTTCTCAGTTCCTCTTTTTTCTTCACAAGGTCAGCTGAAGACTAGGAGGCTCTCTAGGCTTGATCTTGCTCCACAAGGCCAGCTGTAGGCTATCAGGTGATCAGCTTTGCCTCTCACCCCAGGGCTTGATTCTCTCCAGGCTCAGCTATTCTGTTCCTCTGCATGCTTACTTCCTGGGCTCCAGCTTAAAACTCCAGTATCAAAACTCCAACTAACTCATCTGCTCTGCTGTGTAGTATTGGGCTCCATTTACCCTAGGTGGGTGAGGACTCAACATCCTACTGATATGGCCCAATCAAAGCCCTAATCATAATTTAATCATGCCCACGTACAGACAAGTTTACAAACATAATTTTTAATTAGTTTTCAGATTGTGCATATGTCTTTATGCAATTTATTTGATCAAGTTTATAAGCTGTTTAGAGATCCTGCATAAAAAAAATAGTTCCCATTATATTGTGAGATTTCTATTAATCATTTTGGTCTGATCATTTTATTATTTTTATTATTTACCCACTTTCTCAAAACTTAATTTTTAGATGTCTCCAGATACCTTACAATCTTTACAGCATCTACATTAAAAATAGAAATATAAGGAGAAGACACATGTAATCAGTTTTCCAATTATTTTGCTTACTGGGAGCTGGTGACCATTAGGTAAATAGTTGTAGTTGCCAGATCTGCCCATGTAAGGACAGCTGTCATCTTTCAGAGCCATATTCTTGGACCTGCTCTCAAGAATGAATTTGTATCCAAGACTAGAGGTGAAGAGCCAAAATTTTATTGTTTATACTGACCCCATTATGAGCATAAGCCCAATTAAGAAAGAGCCCATCCACATCATAAACTAAAATTGCAGTAATTTCTATCCCTTGCAAGACACATGTCAATTAGTGGTATAAATACCAGGTTTACTCAAAGGTAATTGCTAGCTATGATTACAGATCATAAAATCTGAAAACTGTGCCCTGAACAGGATCCAGCATTGCCCTGAGATAGACTTTTTCTTTCTTTTTAAAGAAGCTTTAGAATACTTGAATGCTATATCAAAAATATAGGAAATGTCCCTATACTCCACCCCCTCCCTCTTCCAAACTTTCCTCCATTAACAGTATCTTTCATTAGTGTGGTACATTTGTTACAATTGAAGGACACGTATCAAAGCATTTCTACTAACCATGGTCTATAGTTTATATTATGGTTTACACTTCACACTACACAATTTCATCAGTTTTGACAAAATGTATAATGGCCTGTATCTTCCATCACAATATCATGCAGAACAAATTCAATGTCCAAAAAATGCCCCATATTACACCAATTCTTACATCTATCTCCCCTCAGAACTTCTGTTGACCACTGTCATTATATCAAAGTTACAAGTTCTTCCATTACTAGAATAATAATAAGTCTAGTTTGGTCCATAGTTGCCTTTTCCCCCCTTTTGTGTGTTCAGTCCTCTATCTCGAGGATTTGGTATAGTGATGCCCACTTTGCTTCTTATTGAGAGTTTAGATCCCATGAAGCAGATGGATGGAACTGTCTTGCTTCCAGTTGTAGATGCTCTCTGCTTTTTGGGGTAGACATTGCCCATCATCATCATTTTGTTAGTTGTCTTGGGTGAGTCCAATGAACTGGAGAGTAGGTGTTGACTGCAACCCTGCTGAGATTCAAGGCTCAACAGGCATATGAACACTCTGAAGATTTAAGTCTCTGGGGCAGATTGTTAATGGGTATAGTGCTAATTACAGGTTCAAGTAAAAGAGGAAGAAGAACCATGTATAGGAATATTATAAATGAGTCCAACTCTGATAGATTATCATATATTCTAAGGTAAGGCCCACCAAATTAGTGCTGATTTCCTGAGGCTGTCTTCCTGCCTATAGCTCTAGATGTCTCTAGAGCCCTCAGGAGCACCCCTGTTTGAGGCATTGTTTACTGTGGTAGTCAGTGAGATCCTCCTGAGGTGTGCATAACCATAACTTTTGGAATGACTTCCCAACTCACTTTGAAATCTCTTGATATAGACTTTTTTCTCTCTTTCTCCTGAGGAGTAAGAGTAAAATTTAATTATTTCCATTTGAAAAAAATTAGGTGTATCAACAAAATTTAAGAGGGAATCAGAACAGGGTTAATATATATGTTTGTGTCTCTGTGTGTGTATCCCTTCATTTGTTTGCTTTCAAAGAGGGAAGACCAATCCCACCAGACATGCAGGTAGCTTGGTGCTCATTTCCTTCTACCAGATGACCTGAAGGATTCACAGCTGGAAGAGAGGGAATGGCCATCTCCATGAAATTTTTCCTGAAAATGTTCCAACCATTCTTAGCAGATTATCACTGTTGTGAACATTAGAGCTACTTTAACTTTTCAGAAGAGGCCAAATCTAGAAAAAGGCGACTCTGAATCACAGGTAGGAACCAATACTGATAAAAAGGAATTTTTAAAAGACTTTTCAGAATTATTTAGATAAATTATCTTCTGTTGATTACAGTCCAACTACATGACATTGTTGTGAAATAAAATCATACGGTACAGGTGGAGCTGCAGCTCCTACTTTACAGCTCAATGGACTTACCCAGGACACCGGGCAGGGAGATGATGATGGACAATGGACATCCCAGGGAATGAAGAGAGTCTGGAGCTGCAGGCAGGATAATCCCATCCATCTTATCCATGGGATATAAGCCCCCTCTCACTTGGAGTTGGAGTGGACATCAACATCCCAGACTCCTCAGGATTGGGGGAAGAGCTATGGACTAGAGTGGACTTACTGGTATTCTATTATAGACATATTGTGATTCAAGCAATGGAAGAATTACAACAGTAATGTGGAGCCAGTGGCCACTGGTTGCTTTGGGGGCAAGGGGAGGGAAAGCAGATGTAATACAGGGACTTTTTCAGGACTTGGGAATTATCCTGAGTGACATTGCAATAACAGATATAGGCCTTTTTATATCATCATATGACATGCAGAACTGTGTGGGAGAGAGCGTGGTCTACAATGTGAACTATGGCCCATGCTTAATGACAAAGCCCCAGGATGTGTATATCGATTGCAGGTGATGTGCCACACTAATGAAGAATGTTTATGTGAGAGGGTGTGGGAGGTGTGGGAGGTGAGGCATATGGGAATCCCTATAATTTTTGTGCAACATTTATGTAATCTAAGTATCTTTTTAAAAATAAAAAAAATTAGTATTAAATTATTTTTAAAAATAATACGGTACAGGTAAAAACAGGCCACAAAACCTCAGTAAGAGTTAAGAGCCAAATTAAAGGCTACCCAACAGTTCAAATTTTATGAATTTAAAATGTCTAAAACTAGATAAGGTGGTTTCTCAATAAAAAGAGAGAGAGAAAAAGGAAAGGAAGGAAGGAAAAAATAGAAAAAAGAGGGGAAAGGATGAGGTGGCATTATTGAAACTTGACAAGAAACAATTTAGGAAACATTAGCTAATAAGAATATCTTTTTAGAAAGAATGGACAAATGTATAAAAAATGTAAAATCCTTGCACAGGATAATGCACTATTAAACACAGTAGAATACTCAGGGCTTATAATACTTTTGTAATGTCATTTAAATAATGTTCTAACACTTTTTAAAAATACACAGGAACTAATTCAGGAAAACTCTAGAGAAAAACACAAATTTCCTTAAAGGGTCACTGAGCAGGGGGGAGGACAGTATAGTCTCAGGGCAGATCACCCTGACATACAAAGCTGAAACTACATTTGGAAATACCAGTCAATCTGGCAGCAAAACTTTTCTAAGGGTGTTGACTGGTTTTGAGAGAGTTGTCTTCCAATATGATCTTACAGCTATCTCGAAAAGAATCTTTTAAAAAGTTTATTTTATTAACCCTGTAATATATGGATATATTGACATTTCCTTCTCCAATGAAAGAAAAGTACCAGTGTTGCAAATGGGAAAGAGACATAGCATATGCTTTAAAGCAAATGTGAATCCTCTTTGGGTTCCTTTCACACAAAGGGATACAGACTTTTTAAAATAAAACAATTCTTCATTAAAAATCTGCTACTGAACAATTTTTTACATCATAGAAAAATAGCATTTTTGTAAAAAGAAATATACTTTTAAAAAATGGTCTATTTTACACCAGCAATTACTTTTCATATAAAGAATTCCTAAACATCCATTCAGAAAATAAAAATAGATAACACTGTGTGCAAAGCACACAAGGCATATTTGCAAAAGATCAAAATATATCATTCCCAGGAAAAGAATACACATTGTACATTATAATACATGTTTTAATCTTTTACAACTCAAAGATATTGCTTTTATTCTCTGATGGCAAGTTACTTATGCATAAAGTCACTGCCAGCAGCAGAAGGTCAAACTGAGTAGAAATGGATCATGGTATATTCATCCCACATTTCCCCTAAATTCAAAGTTCTGAGACATGAGGCCACAGCCTACATCCCAAAACCCTTAATGTGAGCATGGAATGCAGGCTGTGGAGATGCAGAATGGGGAGAATTACAGTATTCAGTCCTTTCAAAATTATTCCACTATATCTTCCAAGTTTAAATTTTCACTCAGAACCAACTGACACCCAACCATTTACCAACTTTGCCAAATCCATCAGCAAGTAGAGTGCAGCAGTTTGGCATTATTTATGAATTCCAAAAATAGATATTGGATTATGTTTGTAAACTTGTCTACCCCTTTGGGCATATTAGATTTGATTGGATTCAGATATTTCACTTTTACTTGATTAAATGATGATTAAGGCTTTGATTGGGACACATAAGTAGGACATTGAGCTCTGGCCACTTGGTGGGCAGAGACTCACAGGAAAAATGACATGGCAGAAGAGAAGGATAGCGTTTTTAACCTGGAGCTCAGGAAGTAAACACACAGAGAAGCACATATGTGAGGAAGGAGAGAAGGCTCTATTACACACAGCAGAGGCCCCAGAAAGAGAGACGATCTGTTTGCTTGATGGTCTAGAGCTGGTCTTGTGGCTAGAACAGAGCAGCTGAGCCCAGAGAGAAACAAGCCCTCAGAAAAGAGGAGCTCAGGAAGCCTGAACCCTAAACCTAGTGGTAGCCACTTGTGCTCTTACTTTCCCCCATAGGTACTGATACCTTAACACGTGCCTGGAATACACATAAACCCTGACAATTGCATATATAACATCATAGCTGGCCCCCATCTGCCTTTCCTCCTGACCTGAGGAATTGGGTCTCTGCACCCTTCAGCAAAGGGACTTGTCAGCACTGGACAGCAGACATTGGTTTGGCATTCCAGGAATGCCCCTCACCATCCTCTTTCCCCAGGTCTCCCCAGCATTTTCTCAGCCAGGGTCAGATCCCAAGCAGAGCTATATGGAAGGGCAGTTGTGGTTTTTGTCTCAGGCCCACATATGTCACCACCATGGACACCTTGCCTAAAATACCAATTGAAGTACAGCTCTGAAAGCATCTAGCATTTAGTAGGTCTCTATAAGCTTGTTCAGAGTTGAGGACCCTGTAGGCTTCCATATATGGCCAATAGGTTTTCTGTAGATATGCTAAGACAATTTAGCGCAGAAAGCATGGGCTTTTCAACAATGAGTGTTCAAACAATCACACATTATCCAGCCACCATAATACTGGTGAGAACAGACACCCCCAAGATCAGTTGGGACACCCTAGAGAAAGAGAAGTGGTTGCCTATGATTCTACATTACCTCAAGGAAAGTCAAACAGGTCCCTGACAGGGAGTCCAAACTGGAAACTGAAATTGAAAATTTTACTTGATAATACTTAAAGATTTTGTTCAGAAGACATGGAACACCAAATGACATCAACAGCAAAAACTGATGAAATTGACTTGATTAAAATTAAAGACATTCATTCATAGAAAGACACTGTTAGAGAGAAAAGAGAAGCCACAGATTTACAGAGTATCTATGTAAATCTCATATATAATTAAGGGATGTAGGCCATTTTAAATCAGCACACACCACTCAGAACTGAGTGGGAGAGAGTGTGGTCTACAGTGTGAACTGTGGTCTATGGTTGGTGGCAAGGCTCCAGGATGTGTAAGTTCATTGAGGGTGGTGGGCCACACTGTGGGAGATGTTTGTGTGGGATGTGGTGGGAGGTGTGGGAGGTGGGGAACATGGGAATCCCAGTGGGTTCCGTGTAATATTTTGGGTAATCTAAGCACCTCTTAAAATATATGTATATATATATATATATATATAAATAACATTTTTGTAAGAAAATACACATATATGCATATATATTTATATATCATATTGCAAATGTTTGTATATATTGTGAGAATTTTGATTTTTACCCATAATAAATAATAATAATAATAATAATAGTAAAAAAACTCAGCCATAAGAATACAAACATTCCAATTTAAAAATGGCTAAATGATCTTAATACTACCTCATTTAAAAGATATATGGGTGGGAAATAATATAAGAAAAAAAACTCAACATGTCATGAGGGAAATGCAAATTAGAACATAATGAGATAACACTACACTCTAGTTTGAAAAAAAAAAACAAGAATACCAAATAGTGGCATGAATGCAGAACAGGCACTCATATTTATTACTCATGTGAATGCAAAACAAAACAATACAAACAATACAGCCACTTTGGAAGATAATGCCAGTTTCTTATAAAGTAAATCATACACTTAACAAATGGTGTTTTTTTTTTTTTTTTTTTTTTTGGGTTCCCAAGTTTTATTCATCGACTCATACAAAATATTCCAGCACAAGTGGGTTTTAAACCTCATCTTCCTCCTCTTCTTCGAACATTCGAACAAAGGGTCTTTTAAACCCACTTGTATATATTTACTCAAGTGAATGGAAATTATTTCCACAAAAATTCCTGTAAATAAATATTTAAGTGGCTTTGTTCTTCATCACAAAAATGTAAAAAATATAAACGTTCATCAACAGGTGGAAAAAAGCCTGGGGTGAGGAGAAAGGGCCTAAGAGTAAGTGACCCCTTTCATCCCAGAGAAAAAGAGAAAGACATAATTGACTAGTAACACTAAAGAATCCAAGACTCTCCTCTATTTACATATAAAAGGAAAGAGATAGGTCTTTCCAGAGCTGGCTGATATCCAAGGCAGATGCCCTCAGGCAAAAAATTCATAAGGCCAGGTTTTCACTTAAAAAGATGAAGATGATGCAATAGAGAGAGCATTTCTCTGAGAATTGCCATAGGTAGAGACCTGGAGTATCTCTTCTGCCTTGGGGAGACCCCTTTGACACAGTCATGGAATTTCTTTTACTGGGAAACCCCTCTTCCCAAGTTTCGAGGCAGCATGGCTCAATAAAGGCGCTACTACTAGCAATGCTTGGGCCAGGTGAGCTATCAGGCGGAGGAGAGAGGGTCTCACATCAGTCACAGATCAGACCAAGGCAGCCACCACACATGGGCCCACACAGCTCCTTTCTGAAGTGTCCCTGCCCTCTCCT
Source organism: Tolypeutes matacus (assembly GCA_026826555.1). Classification (NCBI taxonomy): domain Eukaryota; kingdom Metazoa; phylum Chordata; class Mammalia; order Cingulata; family Chlamyphoridae; genus Tolypeutes; species Tolypeutes matacus. The sequence goes on from JAKSZT010054451.1 coordinate 712,765, forward strand.
CCTGCATTAAAAGCCAAGTCTCCTGCCTCTCTGGGAATTGTGATTATAGGGTCAATTTTATCCAACACCAACACCTTGTGCTGGCCTCTTAAGCTCTTACTTTCTGCACTATAGTTATTGATGCTTTAACACCTTGCCTGGAATAATGGAAACCCTAACAATTGTATACATAAAAACACAGATGTCCCCATCTGTCCTTCCCCATGATCTAGGGATCAGTGGTCTCTGCATCCTCAGGTCAAGGGAGTCATGAGCCCCAAGTAGTGGCCATTGACCAGCCATACTGTGGTCTTCCCCTGCCATCCTCCTTCCACAGGCCTCCCCAGGACTTTGTCAGCCAGATTCAGATCCCAAAGCAGAGATATAAGAAAGGGCAGTCCTGAGATAAAAGTCTCACCCCCAAATATTTCACCAGCACAGACACTTTGCCTAAAATACTCATTGAATTTCAGCCCTGATATTGTCTGGCTTCTAGTAGGTTTTTGTTAAGCTTGTTCACAGTCAAGGCCCTGGTGGATTCCTACTTTTGTAGAAGGGAATTAGCAGTGATGAGATGTCACATGTCCTACGCCTGAGGAGGTAGGTGTGCTTCCCTGTGGCATTCAGCTTACAAACTACTTACCTGTACAGACAATGTCTTGCTTGGTTATTCCACATGAAGCTTCTGAGCTTAGATGGAAGGATGTCAGGCAGTTTAGCGCTGGCTCCTGGAAGGCTTTAACCAAGATCTGTTAATTATCTGTGAATTATTTCCTGTAGATGATTTCAGGCTTGGTTCATCAATTAAGGTGCAATCCCTAGCCTTTGCTCCTAAACCCACTAGCAGATTTTACTCACTTCTTTCAAATGCAGACATGCTGGAAGCTAGAAACTTCAGTGTAGATGAAGCATCTGATATAGCTGTAGGCTCCTCTCTACTCAAAGGCTTCTGCCAACTACCCCACTTCCAGCTGGCAGTTTAAAAATTGCAGGGATTCTGGGAAAACCCACTGCCTGGGGCATTCCCATTCCTCACTTTTCCCAGCTCCATTTGAGAATCACTGGCATGGAGGCAGACAATAGGCTTCTAGCCAGATGAACGTTCTCTATCTCTGTGGACATCTCCTGAAAGGACAGGGCAGAGTGTTAATGGGCAGGAGGGAGGCAGGGTTTTCAGAGGGCAGGGTCTCCACAGAGGGAGCCATGCATGGGGGGGGGGCAGGAGGGTCATGTGGAGTGGTGGACCAGGGCTATGTCACAGATGTCTGATTGTGATATTCTTGGTGCCACAGGGACTAGCCCCAGGAGCCAAAGCTGGGATAAAATGTGGAAAGAGTGGTCTGGGTGCAGGGAGGATGCTCCCTGGCTCCTGCTCTTCCTTCCTGACTCCCAAACACTTATTCACCACTAGGATTTGCCCCCTCTATGAATCTGGGGCCAGGACACAGGTCTCTGCTCCCCTTCCACACCCACTCTCTCTACCCTTGGGGCAGCTAAAGGAAAAGCAGAGGAACACCAGACAAAGCCCCTTTGGGGTCAGAAAGGAAATACCACAATTCACATGCTCAGTGACCACATAAAGCACTTTAGCAGAATGAGCAACTGTAGGGAATTTAAATGGAGGATTTTGGAGTTGACCCAGAAGATGTGAACACTAGATGGTAGAAACACACAATCTAGTCATAGGGGTGTGGTGTTGACTGCTTTGTAGGCAGGTACCCCTTCAGGAAACTTCCAGAGGTCACAGGTGGGAAGGAGTCCCCTAAAGGAGAAGCAAGGCCAGGGGGTCCAAGGCAGTTTGGGGCCTTATAAGCATCCATGCCTAACCTACAAATTGAGGGCCTATGTTGTGCCAGTTTCCTGGGGTATACAAAGCTGGTTAATACTAAATGGCTTTTTAAAAAGACTTTTTGAGCTAATTTTAAGACAATTAGAAGTGTAATTTATTTGAGCTTGGCTGTACCCCAAAGATCTCAAAATAACTTCATTTCTTCATTGGTATATTCTCAAGAAACTTTTCTGTAAAAGCCAGCTTTGAGAGCTTTAAAGCTATTATGTCTGAGATGACTCATCAGTATTACCAACAATGCTAAGCCCCTCCCACAAATGCATTTGTCCCTGTCCCTTTGTTGGATGAGGGCTTTCCAAAGTGGACTGATTCTTTCCAGGGGAAGACTCCTCCATGGGATGCATACCCAAGGCCTGGTACACAGTATGACACACCATTTGGAAGGTCTTTCATTTCCTGGTAGGTAGATGTTTATTAAGAGACAGTTGTAGGCCAACTAATGCCATTTATAATGGCTTCCCAATTCTTTTTAAAGTCAACAGAATTCTCTAAAGTAAACGCTCTTGGGGACTTCTAAATCAGGGCATAGTCCCACCTGGGTCTCTTACACTTTCTTCCCTGGTCTCCAGGCCACACACCTACCTCCTACCTGAGACAGTTGCCTAAATAAGGCTGGCTCTAGGCCCTCAAGCCAGTAAGGACCAAATTAACTGTGGATATATTTACTTATAGAAACATTCACACCAACATTGATGTCTACATTTTTATATTTCTATACATATTAACCTAAAGGTCCACAACATGGTTTCTGTACCACTCTGTTGTCATGTGCTCTGACACAATTGTATGTACTTTTATTTTTATGGAAACATGACAATTTATAATTCCTTTCCCTCTCCTCCTATCCTCTTTATTCCCTACCCTACCCATCTCTCCCTAAGCTCAGGGCAAATGCTATTTTAGGTCAGCAGAATCCTGCTCATATTGTATCTTTCCCCATCAGCCCTCCCCTGAACAGTCTCCTTCTCTGAGTCCCCTGTGTAGGGGCTGACAGCTCCCATGTCCTCTAAGGGGTCCTGGTTCCTCCCAGAGTCCCCAGATACTCAGTCCCCCCTTCCACTGCTCTGATCCTTTGGGCAGAAGATGCAAATTAATGCCATGTGGTAGCCACAGGTCATGTCAGGCCTAGGTATTCCTGTTAGTCCTGATGATAAGGATGGAGGTAGAAATCCAAACTACTTTCAGAAGCTTTTACCTCTTGGTAGGTATTTTATTTAGAGGATTTCTCTGAACAGGAAATCCAGTTAGGAGAGTTTGGTATATAAATGGAATAACAAACTGGTATATTGTATTTATGGAAATAATAAAACAATAGAGGAATTTCTGTGACTGGGAAAGACAGTTAAGTGGTTTGAATTGGTTATTTTTGTGTGTGTGTGTGATTCCAGGGTGAGGTATTGAACCTGGGACCCCATATGTGGGAAGCCAGGAGAAGGGTGGAGAAGATGTGGAGAAAGGCAGAGGAATGCTCACTCACTGTTGGTGGGATTGTAAAATGGCAAAGGACTTTGGCCACCAATGTGGAAGACAGTTTGTTAGTTCTTCAGGAAGTAAGTATGGTGTGGCAGTTTGATGTAATTATGAATTCCAAAAATATAATTGAATCATGCTTGTAAACTGATCTGTTAATCTGGGCATGATTAGGTTAGGATTAGGGCATTGAGCCCCACCCCTTAGTGGGTGGGGAATTGAATATAAAAGGCAAGGCAAAGGACAGTTGAAGCAGTTTTTTGAGAAGCAGTTTTGAGTTGGAAAGAAGGCCCCAGGAGAAGAGAAGCAAGCCGTTCACCTGATTGTCTGCAGCTGACCTTGTGGAGGAAACAGGAGCTAAGCCCCGAGAGAAACGCAGCCCCGGGAAGAGAGGACCCCCAGAAGCCTGAACCCTGGCAAACGCCGGCAGCTGTCTTGCTCTAACACGTAGCAATGGACTGTGATGAGAGAAGAAACTTAAGCTTTATGGCCTGGTATCTGTGGACTTCTACCCCAAATAAATACCCTTTATAAAGACCAACCCATTTTTGGTATTTCACATTAGCACCCCTTTGGTTGACTAATACATATGGAATTCCACCCATGCTCACAGAGGCATTATTTACAAACCTCACCTGATGTGAAGAGGGATGATTCCTAAAGAGGGAGTGGGAGTCAGGTTAGGTCAGAGTCTGGTCTGACCCATGGCCTGCCATTGGCTACTTCTGCTCTTGTCCTGCCCAAGTCCCAGATCACCACTTTTGCTTTCTGCTATACGTACTATTATTGAGAGTGATCCTGTTCTGTTTCAGAAACAAGGACTGCTGTATCCTCTGACTCCCAATAGATATGTATCCCTCAGATGAAATAAACATTTTCAATATCCAGTGTCCATGTTAGGAAGCCACTGACTTTTGCATTTTCTCATTAAGAGAACAAAAGATAAATTATTTTCTTCATTTCACATTTTATTTGGAGATATTCAAAAGGAATAGAAAGCCAAATCACACAGCTCTCATGACTACCTGAGTGCTAATTTTGTTTAATTCATCTTCCCACTTCCTCAGCAGTCTGACATGCTAAGCAAATAGATACTACAGAAAAAAGAGATTCTTCAATTGCCCGTTTCCACACCTCTTGTGCATTCTGTGAAAAGACAGGGAACCCATGTGTGTCTAAATCTGTATCTTCATTTTTAACCTTTTTCTGTTTGTCATGATGCCACATAATTTGGTGGTTCCCTAATGTACATACAGAAGGTAAAAAATAATAACAATTAAAAACAACAATTTTCAGAGCATTGGTGGCCAATGGCTCCTTCACTGACCAATGCTGCCCTATACACTAGGCAAGCAAGGGAAAATGGTGGGTTGGAAAAGAGGACTCACAACCAGTGTACATGTGGCCCTTTGCATGGGGTACTGTATTTAATTCAACTACAAGAGACCGAGAGAACCTATTTTCAAAAACAGCTGTGAGAGCCAAGAAAGAAAACAGAAACTTGCCAAGCAGAGAGCCAGACTTTCCAAGTTATCCAATCTGAAATGTACCAAAACAGTTCAGAAATACTTCCTTAAAGAAATATAGCTCAGCAAAGGATTTCCTAGCCCCAGGTGTATAGGAGAAGGCTGTGGAGCATTTGAGCAGTGCCACTGCCCTGTGTGACCAGCCACAATTGTGATGGCAAGTTTTACCATGAACTCTTACAGCTCTGGTATTCCAGGTGATTCTGACTAAGCTCCTGACAATCCTTCAAGCTCAGAGCTTGGTGGAAGGTGATGTGGAATGAAAACCAAATGTAGGGATCCTGAAATCTCAATTGAAAGTATTAAAAAAATACTCAGAAGATGAAAACTCTGGAATAATAAGGTCAAATGTGCTTGGTATGGACTCAGGAAGCACACTGAAATCTACCCAGGTTATTTTTTTTCTTAATTTGTGTAAATCCACTTGTCTCTTTTATTTATTTTTCCCAGTAAAAAGTGTATTTTAATGAGGGCTTTGTATAATATAAATATACAATTTTCTAATTATGGAAATTTGAAATACCATGGGTTTGCAGTTTTCTAAAATGTGCAACTAAAATGTAAGTACATGTAACAATACTTAGGGTAAAAATATCAAGAGCTCCATTCTGAAAGAGAAGGAAAATATATATATATTTATAAATATATGTATGAGAAAGCTGAAGAAAGTACATTTTCAAAGTGAGTACAGTTTGCTATATATGAGGAAATGGATGAAGACTTGATTGTTTATCCAAACTGAGCATATAAATATTTTTGAGTGGGAGAGAGTGTGGTCTACAGTGTGAACTGTGGTCTATGGTT
>JAKSZT010054451.1:718792-736681 GCA_026826555.1 Tolypeutes matacus
GGTAATCTAAGCACCTCTTAAAATATATGTATATATATATATATATATAAATAACATTTTTGTAAGCAAATACACATATATGAAAAAAAATTTTTTTTAATGGAAAATGTGCCTCTCTGTTCACTGACTGTGTTGCAGTGGCCACCACACCTCTCTTTCTAAGTCTGGTATTACAAGACTGGCATATCTGTGATATCAGGGCAGGAGGTACCTAAAACAAGAAAAGATAGTGAGCTTTTTTGGAGCATCTCTATCTGTGATCTGTAAATTTTTTAAAAAATATAAAGTTTATGACAAAATAAAATCTATTTTATTGTTGGCATCTTAACAGATATTGCCATTTCTTGGTTTTTCATTTTACCATATACTTTGCTACTAAAAATTGTTTAAAAGTGCTTTACTTTGGTGTTTACACTGTTGAAGATTGTCAGCCAATGTTTGCAAGTGATTTTCTCAAGCAATTTTTAAAATCTATTTGAGTGGGTTAATGTTTACCAGTTTTGATTTTGTTACATTTTTTGGAATAAATATGCTTTTATTATTACTGTTGTAAGATGTAATATAAAATGTATATATTCTAAACTGAAGTCAGCTTTTTTAAAGAATAAATTATTTGTTTGGCTTATTATTGGGTGGTTCAGGTTAGTGACCATGAAACTAGGTTATCTGCACATGAAAATGAAAAAGGTAAAATTATAAAGTTGTTGTAATGTTACTTTTTCTGACAAATGCCAATTAGTTTACTGAGAGATGTTATTTTAGGGTACAGTAAGATATTTGAATATTTTTAAGTACTTATGAAATTTAGTACTCTACAGATTATTTTTTCAATATCTTTTCTTCAGATGAGGCTGTAAAACCAAGAAAATTTGTTTTCATTTCACTGTTTAATTGCATTTTTAACTTAAGTTTGGTGGGAATAAAGATTTGAGGAAATTTGTGGCAGAAATCACTGAGATAAAAACCTCAACATATTCTTCTTTCCAAGCTAAATTTTGTGGGAGTGAGTAGAAAGGGAATTTATCAGGATACTAAGGTAATGGGTCTCTGGCTTAACAGTGGCAGCTTGAAAAGCACAATATATAAAAGCATCTTGGATGGGAGGAGAGCTATGATGTTGTGTTTGGAATAACAATGGTCTGTCATGTATCTCAGTGTTTTCATTTTTCTTCATCCTTTTGTAATTGCCCTTATAGCAAAATCTAATCTATTAAGCAACTTCTGACTATGGTTACCTTGATAGGAAACATATAATAGCAAGTCTCTATCTTGAGTGGTTTTTTAGACACCTAGTTTTACTACACACTCTTTTAAGTGTCAGATTACTAATGCATTCCAGTATATTAAATTATCCCACAGTTGTAAGCTTACCAAAGTGAAAACAAAGAAATCAAGGAAATGAGTAGTGTCCTCTGCCTCCTTCTCCCCCACCCCCTTAAAAGATTAATTGAACTTCCCCCAACTGCACATAATACAAAAGAAATTCTAGTAAATGTGTATTTCTTGCTTCCTTCATATTCAGAATGTTTATTTGCATCCCACTACCTCCAAAAGGAGGCAGTTTAAAAAGTGTTCACTAGTGACTTCTGTTAAATGTCAGTCTTATGTTTACTATGTGTTTGTGGGGAGTATTGACCTTGTTGCTTTAAATTGGAGTCCATATATTATGCTCATTGAAATTAATATCTCTTTGCTGTTAGAAACTTCTTTTACAGAGTTGTGCTAAGACATTTAGAAAAAGAAAATGGAAATACTCTGGTAAAAACCAAGTTGGTTCCAAAACTTATTTAGACATCATTTGTCTGTTACGCTTTTCTTTTAAAACTAAAATAGTTTATTAATTTGTATTGCTCTGCTTTGGAACTGTAATTATGTAAATGCTTGTCTACTAATTTTAATTTTACAAAAATAAAATTATTATTTAGTTGTCCACTAAAAAAATGACAGGCAGGTTGCAAAAGTTAAACCATTCAGAGTCCTGGGGTGACCTCCCAAATACCTCAATACCCTGGGCAAGAAGTGGAGTGAGGGTGGTGGGGAGGGTGCAATATTATTCAGGTATAAAAAGGAAGAAGTCATGATGCTAGGGACAACATGGGTGAATCTTAAGGACATCATGCTGAATGAAATAAGCTAGGCACAGAAAGACAAATATTGAATGACCTCAGTGCTATGAATCAAATATAAAATGTAAATTTATAGAGATAGAATCTAGAATATAGGCTACCAGTGGATATATTGATTGTGTCAGGGAATAGGGATCTAATGCTTAATTTGTACACAATTTCTATTTAGATTGATGGGAAAGGTTTGGAAATGGAAAATAAAAAGTGAAAATTCAGGGGAAAGGGTTGGTGTATATGGCAATCCTCTATACTTTCAATGTAACTGTTCTGAAATCTAAAACTTCCCTAAAATAAATATAATAGTTAATTATATGAAGTTTAAAAAAGTAAATAAAAAAACTTCTTAACACAGGTGTGGAAGATAATTTCCTTAAACAGATTAATCTTGTCTAATATGAACCTATGGTAACGACCATACTTAATATAAGATTTTGGGGAGATCAGCTTTTCCCCTGGAATCAGAACAAGACAAAGAAGTCTGCTGTCATCACTTCTATTCTACCTAGTAGTGGAAGGCCAGTTAGGGCAATAAGGCAACTAGAAGGAAATGAAAATGTTAGGTATCCATGTATGCTGTTATTACATGAATGGAAAATCCACCACAATCTACAAATATTACAATCAGTAAGAGAACACAGCAAGTCTCTGTACACCTGCAACAACTAGAAAATAAAGGACAATACCAAACTGGGAGAAAATATCATAACAAAGAAACCAATAAAGGATTAATTTACAAAATACCTAACCTCAGTATGAAAACCACAAATGTCCCAAGAGAAAAATGAAGAGAGTATATGAAGTAAAAGAAACTTGCAGGGGCAATAAACATTTGGAAAATTGCCTATAGCAGGAACAGCAAGATCCAGGGTACAGGAGACCCACAGGGTCCAGGAAGGGTGGGATCCCAAGGCCAGAAGGAGGAGTTAGTGGGGGAGGATCTCTGCCACCCTAAGGCTGGTGGCAGAGGCTGCTCACTTTGCCCCTCTATCCAGGATGCCCCATTTGACTCTCTCCCCCTCCCCAGGCTAGGAAAATTTATGATTGGCCCATTCTTCTCTTATGACCTGCATGTGGCAACACTTGGGGGACATTTCCACCCTTCCAAGACTTCTTTGAGATTACTTAAATAAGTTGTGCAAGAAATGCATTCAGTAGTGAATCAGATACACAAAGAGTATTTTCTGTTTGAATACAGGGTTTGGGGAATCTTGGTACAACAGGCTGAAGCAATGAGGGATTGTATTATACTTGATGTAAATCAGTAAAGAGACTCCCTGCACCATCACACCAACAGAGCATGTGCCCTAACTGCATGGGATCCAGCATGAGATTTTTCCACCTGCGGTAAACTGATGACAGTATCTCCCTCTGCCCTGTGGGTCATTGTGCCCTGAGGCCAAGTGTGGTCCCTCCAGGGATGAAGCTTTTCACAGAAAGTGAGAAAACTCAATATCTGGAAAAAAGCAATTAATGGCAAATGTGCTAGAATATGGGAGAATGGATAGGTAGAATTTTGATTGATTGCATGTTTTAAAAGAACCAGAGAGGGGTCGGATGTGGCTCAACTGGTTGGGCGTCCGTCTCCCATATGGAGGGACCCGGGTTCGATCCCCGGGACCTCCCGGTAAAAAAAAAAAAAAAAAAAAAAGAACGAGAGAAAAATCTCATTAAGAGTTCACCAAAGAGAAAAGAGAATACCTGAGGTTTTATTCCAGGGAAATGAGCACTTTGAAATGAATGGAACATTCTGCTTCCTGCTTCCATTTATCCCCTCAATCAGAATCCCAGAGTTCTATAACTTCTATAGAATTGCACATTTGTTTCTCAACCTTGCAGAGGTTAGTTCCCTGCTACAATATTCTTTCAGCTTTACCTAAGACAGTGAATAAAAGAAATTAAGCAGGAGGCAACCAGAATGAGAGACTAGCATTTTTTACAATTATCTTTTTGGGGTACTGGGAACCATGACAAGAACTCAATAGAAAGAAATTTTGGAAATATGAATGTCTATGTGATTCATGAGAATATATACAATCCAAACTTTTATTATTAAGGAATTTCACTGCTTCAGGCAATGTACAGTGTCTGGGAATAGAAAGGTAGGAAAACAGGTATTATGGTGGCCTTATGGAAGGAGCAGGAGATGGTGAAATACCATTACATACGTATGACACTAGTTAAAAATAGAGAATACCAAATAGTGGCTTGAATGCAGAACAATGCTCACTTGAATGCAAAACAAAACAATACAGCCACACTGGAAGACAGTGTCAGTTTCTTATAAACTTACCAAATGACCCTGTAACCCCACTTCTACCTATTTACTCACGTGAATTGAAAGTATTTTCAGACAAAATCCCGTACACAAACATTGAAGCAGATTTCTTCTTGGTCACCAAAAACTGGAAAAAAATTACATTGTTCAACAGGTGGGAAAAAAGGACAGGAGAAAGGATTGCTGAGTAATACAGGGGCCTGAGTAGCCCTTTTCATTCCAAGGGGAAAAAAGAGACAAATATTAACAGAAAAGCATCAAAGCCCTCCTCTATTTACATAAAAAAGGAGACACACCCATCCACAGCTGGTCTAACCTCCAAAGTAGATGCCCAATGGCAATAATTCATGAGATCCAAAATTACTTAAAAAGATGAGAAGATGCAATTGGGAGAACATTTCTTTGAGCTTTCAGATAAACTAGACCAGAGTTCAACCCCTGTGGAGGACCCCATTGACACAGTGAAGAAACTTTTATTACAAGAAAACCTTACCCATAACCAAGGCCTCTACTCACAGCCAGGCTAAGGACCAGGTGGAGCTATTGGCAGGTCCTGAGGAGTTCTCTTGTCAGTCACAGATCCTGGCTTATCAGGCACAAGCAGCCAGCCTAAAGGGGGCCACACAGGCCCTTTCCTAGAGCAACCCTGTGTATCAAAGGCCCAGTCCCCTGCCTCCCTGGGAATTGTGCTTATTGGAACAATTCTTATCAAACAGCGATGCCTAGTGGCGACTACTTTTGCTCTTACTTTGACCACTATGGGATGCATGAGTCACAATATAAAAGACTGACCACCCTACAACTGGGGCCATAGGTGGGTGCCTAGTTGATGGTCCCAAGGGAACCCAGCCTTCCAGTCATCACTCCTAAAGCACCAGACCTGTGAGTGAAGCCATAAGGGCTCATAAAACCTGACCTGACACCACCTGAAGTCCATCAAGCATCCCCAGTGGACTCCATGTGGAGCAGAAGAATCACCAAAGTAAACTTCTTATTCCAAAAAGTATGGTTGGTAAGATGGGTAATTGTACACAGCCCGTGCTACAAATAATACAAATTCATTAAAAAGACATGTAGTTACTATAACAGCTGGTGAATTTGTCCACTGTACATTTGTTCTCTTGAAAATTGAGATATGGAAGAAGACTGGGGAACAAACTCCTGTATAGATCAATATATAAATGTAGATACCACATGCACCTATATTAATTACTTAGAGCATTTCAATAAATTTGCACATGAGAAAACATTTGCCTGTGGCCTTCTCATAGAAATTAGTATGGAGAGGCCTTACAGCAGGAGCGAATTATGCTTGATTTCATTTCTCTGTTTTCAAAAAAGTTTCATGTGCTTTGTTAACACCTTTTGGAGAAAGGAAAGTTGCTTATATGCTGCCATATAAGCATAGTTTAAAATGAAAATTTTTCCTTGTATCAATTTCCCCCCTGGAATCTTGTTTGCACACACATACACAAAAAACATATTTTAAGTATAAGAGAAGTAGGGGAATGCAAGGAGCCCTGCCATAGGCCCAGTTCTGCTTCACATTGAGCACTTTGGCATGGGGGTAATTACTGAAACACTCTGTGTGTTTCTTTGTCTGACAAGAAAGGAAAAAAATGAGTCATTTTTGGGATTTCCATGTGACAGTCCCTGAATCTCAACAGAGTTCCAATACCTACTCTCCAGTTCATTGAACTTACCCAGGACAACAAACAAGGAAATGATGATGGACAACCACCATACCAAGGAACAGAGAGAGTCTACAACTGCAATCAAGATAGTCCCATCCATCTGCTGCATGGGATCTAAGCCCCCTCTTAATTAGAGGTGGAGAGGGCATCACTATCCCAGAATCCTCAGGACTGGGGAATGAAAAATGGACTAGAGTAGACTTGCTGTTATTCTACAATAGACTTATTGTTATTCTAGCAATATAAGAACGTATATCATTGACGTGGAGGCAGTGGCCACCAGATGTTCTGAGTTGAGGGAAAGGGAAAAATAGGTGTAATATGGGGGCATTTTTGGGACATTGGAATTGTCCTGAATGATGTTGAAATGACAGATATAAGCCATTATATATTTTGTCATAACTTACAAAATTGTGCAGGAGAGAGTTTAAACTATAATCTACACTTTGGGGCAATGCTCCAATATGTTTTCATCAATTGTAACAAAAGTGCCACACTAATGAAGGATGTTGATAATGTAGGAAATTGTGTGAGGGCTAGGGAGTGGGGCATAAGGGAATTCCTTACATTTTTTATGTATCAATTATGAATTACATGCATCTTTAAAAAATAAAAATATTTTAAGAAAGATGCATCTTTGCCAAAAACTTCCTAGTTAAAAGAAAATACAAGTGCTCTTTAAACAATTAAAATCCACTATGTAAATATGTTAAAGCAGAGAGTCTGTGATTGGAGGCAAGTGCAATCCCTTGACCTCCAGCATCCATAGCAATCTCTATGTTGGCTGCCCTCTGGAGAACATTCTCTGATGTCCACTGGATTTTCTCCCTGTACCATGTTTTATCATTTTTCAAACCATGCATTTATGTAAGTACAGTGGTTGCAAATAAAATGGATCACAGAAATAAGTTTACTCCTCCCATTTTATCTAAAATTATCCTACCTTGATCTAATAGCAGAAGCATGCTTTGAAAAGTTGCCAGATTACTCTAGTCTTATTTTGTTTTTAAATGTTTTCCTCTGCATGCATGTGTGTGTGTGTGCAGGCATGTGCATGTGTGACAGTAAAATTCAATGGATGAAAACCAAAGAGCAGGCTCCACTGAGTTCAGAAACACCTCTAATTACAAGGTTCCATTCAGGCCTAACCAGAGAATTCTTGACTGTAGAGATTGTTTTCATTTTGTTGTGGCAGACAGAATGAAAACCCCAGCGGCACTCTGAGGGGTAGAGGAACAAAGTTTTATTACACGCGGGCTCAGAGGAAAATCAAGTCTCCAAAAACTCTGAGTGTCCTGTCTCGGATTTCATAAGTTTATATAGAGACTCCAAGTGGGCAAATTCCTAAGCAAACAGACAAGTAGAGATTACAAAAGGAAAAGAGCCAGTTTAGTTTATCTTCCTAAAGTGGAGGGCTATTAGGGAGGAAAAGAATCATTATCTGTTTAGAGTTGTAAATTCTGGTTGAAAAGGGCAGGCAGGGAGTGCTTATCTTCCTAATTATGTGGATTCCAGGGAGAAAAGGGAGGAAGGGAGAAAAAGATGGGGGTTGCTTATCTTCCTAAAGCTATGGGTTTCTGCTGAGTGGGATTAGGGCTGCAGTGCTTCCTTTATCAATTTTACATCAGAGCTTGGGAAACATGTAAAAATTTGTACATGAGACATTCTGCCTGGAAGAGGAGCTGTAATCCTGGGAAATGGACAGGCCCCCAAAGTTCAAAAATAGCATTCAAGTTGGTCCTCTGTGTTTGGACCTATATTGGGTTAGGCTATGAGTTCCTGGGTGGGGAAATAGCCATCTTTTTTAGGCATTAGGCTATTGGCCATTAGGGAAATGCAAAGTCAAACCACAATGAGATGTCACTGTACACCTATTAGAACAGATGAAATGATGAATAGTGACAATACCAAATGTATTTGGAGATGCCCTGAAAGGATCCCTTCTATATTGTCGATGGAAATGTAAATAGGACAGCCACTCTGGAAAATAGTTTCTTAAATACAAAACAAAACAAAACCTCCCAAAATTATACTAAAAATGCAAGCACCATAAGATACAACAATTGTCCTCCTGCTTATTTATACCAGAAATAAAAATTTATGCCCACACATAAACATGAATTTTCATATCAGCTTTATTTGTAATAAACCCCAAATGGAAACAACCCAATTGTTTTTTAATAGTTAAGCTTTTAAACAAATTGTCATCCTTCTCTACCATGAAATAAGAGGCAGCAAAAAAAGCCATAAACTGTTGATGAACACAATACCGTGGATGGATCTCAGGATGCTATGCCAAGTGAAAAAGACAACCTTAAAAAGTCACATATTGGATGATTCCATTTATATAACATTCTCTAGATGACAAAATCATAAAGATGGAAAACAAATTAGTGTTTGCCAGGGGTTAGGAATGATGAAGTTTAGGGAGGGGTCTAAGGGAAGTGGGTATGATGCAAGGACTGAATACTTCTGTACCTTGATGTCACAATGGTTAGACAAACTGACACCTGTGAAAAAAATGGAAAAGAAAAATGGACTGTGTGCACATTGTTCCAATTTCAATTTCTTGGCTTTGATTTTGGACTATAGTCATATCTGAACTTATTATTAGTAGAAATAGGGTAAAGGGTATATGGGACATCACAGTATACTATCTTTGCAAACACTTCTGAATCAAAAATTATTCCAAAATAAAAATAAAAAACAAGAAATTGCATTGCAATATACTTCAATGAAATGATATCAAAATAATACTATTTAAAATAGCATCAAAAATATAAAATAAATGCATCTTTAAATCTGAAAGATGAATAAGATCAGTAAACTGATCACTGATTTTAATAACCTTTCTAAAAGTAAAAGTAAATAAATGTAGAGGGAGCCTGCCTAAATGGACCCCAAAACACAGTGTTGGTAAGGTCTCAGTTCTACCCAAATTGATTTGTAGATACAATATAATCCCAAGATCCCAGCAGGGTTTTCTGAATCTAAGGAACATACTTTAATATTCATATGGAAATGAAAATAACTTAGAATAGCCAAAAAACTTTGAAATAAAAGAATAGATTTATAAGATCTAAACCACCTGATATTAAGACAGAATTTAAATCTCCAGTACTCAAGACCATGAGGCTTTGGCAAGTAAACAGCCAAGGCAATCTGTGAAACACAATACAGAGACCAGGAATATCCCATACTTATTGTAATAGATTTTCAATAGATATGCTATGACAATTCAGTGGAGAAAGTATGGGTTTTCCAATAAATAGTGTTCAAACAAACATATTGATAACAGACTGGAATATGAAACGTAAACACCAAAACTTCTGTAAAAAAACTTATGAAAAAGCCTCCATGTTTTTGACTTATGCAAAGAGTTCTTAACCATGGTAGCAAAACCACAATTTCTCAATAAATAAAATGGGACTTCATCATAATAAAGAACTTGTTATTCAAAAGACACCATGAAGAAAATTAGAAAATAAGCCAGACTCAGAGAAAAGTTTTGAAAATCATTTATCTGTTAAATGACATGTATCCAAAATATAAGAGCTCACAGAACTCAAAAATAACAAAATAATAGGTAAAATATTCAATCACTTTAACAAAAAAGACAATGTATTGATATCAAATAATCACCTAAAAAAACGCACAAAACCTTTAGTCTTTAGGAAACTGCAAATTAAAATCACAACACATCAACTCCAATAGCTAAAATTTAAGAAGACTGAACATTCTGAGTCCTAGCCAGGATGTGAAGGAACTGGAAACTTCACACAATGCTGGTGGGCATGTAAAATTGTACAACCACTTTGAAAAAAATTGCAGTACTTTCAAAACTGAATAAACACCCATTATAAGACCCTATCATAGAGAGAAAGAGAGAGAGAGACAGTTACCTTTGGGTCTGGTCAGCAGGAACCACAGATTTTCTGCACCATTTTGTAAAGTCCAGCATGGCCCCAAAAGGGAGCCAAAAGGGGCCCCAAACTGGAAACTAAAACTCAAAATTTTACTTTATCAGAGATAGCAAACATCCTTAAAGACTTTGTTCTAGAAGACAGGCAGAAAGGGTCAGACTGTGGGTGAAAGTAATATGGGGTCAGCCCCTATCACCCTAGAAAAAAGAGAGAGGTAATTGACCAATAACACAGAGCCTAGAAGAACCACATCTATTTACATTTTAAAGTGAGGGAAACAGACCTGTTCAGAGCTGGCTGATAGCCAAGGTACATACACTCAAGCAAACAATTCATAAGGTCTTGCTTTTACTTAAAATGATGGAGATAATGCAATGGAGAAAGCAATTGTTTTTTTTACCATTAGATAAAAAAGACCTGTAGTGCATCCCCAGTCCTGGAGAGGCCCCTTTGACTCAGAGTCATGGAACATTTTTTTACTGGGAAACCCCTCTCCCCATGTTACCAGACGGCCTTTGCTCAACCAAGGCTCCTACTAACAGCAATGCTAGGGACCAGGTGAGCTATTGGCAGGACCTGAGAGGGTCTCACATCAGTCACAGATCAGCCCCCTTATAGGGCGCCACCCATCCCCATCCCTGGAGGGCCCTCACTTTCTCCTCCTGCATAGCAAATGCCCAGGCTCCTGCCCCCAAGAATTGTGACTATTAGAATTCTTATCCAACAGTGATGCCTAGTGGTAGCCTCTTTTGTGCTTACATTCCCCCCACCCCTGTAGTTACTAATACCTTAACACCTTGCCTGGAATACACATAAACCCTGACGATTGCATATATAAAATAATAGCCGGTCCCCATCTGCTTTCTTCCCCAACCTGGGGATCAGTGGTTTCTGAACATTTCAGCAAAGGGTGTTGTCATCAACAGTCAGTGGCCATTGACTAGGCATCCTGTGGACTGCCCCTCACCCTCCTCTTTCCAGAGGCCTCCCCAGCATTTTCTCAGCCAGGGTCAGATCCCAAGCAGAGATATACAAAAGGGCGGTCATGGTCAAAGTCTCTTCCCAACATACGCTGCCACCATGGACACTTGCCTGAAATACCAATTGAATTATATCCCTGAAATCACCTGGCATTTAATCTTAATCAAGTCAAATTCATCAGTTTTGGTTGTTGATGTTATTTTGGTATTCCTTATTTTCTTGAACAAAATCTTTAAGTATTGTTTGTGTCTCCAATCGCTGACCAGCGAGCACAAGCAGCAAGGAGGAGATAAATGAATAAATTTAAAAAATCTTTAAAAAAAAAAAACAATACAGCCATTCTGGAAGATAATGTCAGTTTCATATAAAGTAAATCATACACTTAACAAATGGTCCTGTAACCCCGCTTGTACATATTTACTCAAGTGAATGGAAATTATTTCCACACAAAATCCTGTACACAACTATTTAAGCAGCTTTGTTCTTGGTCACAAAAACTGAAAAAAATATAAATGTTCATCAACACGTGGAAAAAAGAGGGGGATGAAGAGAAAGGGAAAACTGGTTGGTAAGGGTAATATGGGGTCTCAGTGGCCACTCTCATAAAAGAAAAAGAAAAAGAGAGAAAGAGAGAGATAATTGCCTAGGAACACTAAAGACTCCAAGCCCCTCCTCTATTTACATACAAAAGGAGAGAGACATGCCTCTCCAGAGTTGGCTGATGGCCAAGGCAGATGCCCTCAAGCAAACAATTACTAAGGCCACGTCTTTATTTAAAAAGATGTAGATGATGCATTTCTTTGAGCATTGAGATAGAAGAGACCCCAAATACATCTCCTGCCTTTGGGAGGCCAATTTGACACAGTCATGGAAGAGTTTTACAGGGAAAACACTTTACCCAAGTTACCAAGCAGCCTGGCTCAAGCAAGTCTCTACTGCCAGCAAGGCTTGGGCCAGGTGAGCTATCAGCAGGATGAGAGGGGGTCTCACATTGATAAGGAAAAGTCACTGCAGCCCTCCCCTCCCCCTTTTATGACAAGAATCTCCTGCCTTAGAACTGAAACCTGCACTTCTGGCTCTGTAACCCTGCCCGTTTGATTTCATAACCCGCAGTTCTGCTTCTGTAACCATGCTTGCTTAGCTGCCTAAGGTATTGGAAAAATTCCACCCACCAACTCGCTAGCCAATGAATGGGAGCCTGCAGACCCCAATAAAAACTCCAGAAAACTGGGGCTGGGGGCCCAGAATTTGGAAACTGAACTTTCCTCTGGGACTGCATGCATAATAAAGCCTGGTTCCTCCGCTCCTCCAAGTGCCGTTTTGGGTTTCTCATCATGACAGCCACAACATTTGGTTCCCTGACCAGGAAACCCAACCGAGCAGGCCCATTGTGCCTCCACAGCTTGGGACCAAAGGGCATGGCCAATGGCGATCTCTGAGCAAACGAGGTAGGTGCCTCCTGTCGTCTTAACAGGACCTTCTTCCGAGGCGGACCGCCACGGGCTGCGTCTCCACATCCCAATCGGACTTGAGAGATGGACTGAATGATATCAGAAGACTTTGGAAAGTAAGCACCTGGGTGCCAAGCCCCAGTCAGACCCATCTCTGGATGGAAGAGGAGACTGATCACCTCCTGAGGTCTCATGTGACAAGACTCCAGTATAGGGCAATCCCTGTGGAAGGGATTGTTTAACCTTTGGGTGATTGTGTGCATGAATGTGGACAGTAGGGGCTTGCACCTATTGTACCAGTTTGTGGCCCCATGGCCTGTGCCACGGGGTCAGCATGGGCCCCAGCCTGTTTCCATGGCTACGTCATATAGCATATTGGCCCACCCGGAAAATTGTCCAGATGCCTTAGCTAAGATGAGCCTAAGTTCCCACAAGGGATGCAGACAGGTGGGCATCTGAGTGGCCTTGAAAGAAGCACCCCACCTTTGTCTGTCTTGCACCACTGACACAGGGTATGGGCTCATCACAGTCAAAACCCACCATCTTGAACTGCATGCTTAAAAACTTCAGGAAGGGATTTTCCAGAGATTATCGTATCCGGATGAACCCCACCCCCCTCTGAACTCTATGTGAGTCAGAATGGCCCTCTTTTAACTTCAGCTGGCCCTCAGAAGGGACCCTAGATGTAGCCAAGTGGCTAGTAGTCACCAAAACCCCTAGCCACCCAGATCAGTTCCCCTATATTGACTCTTGGTTAGAAATAGCCTGGACTCTGCCCCCTTGGGTTTGCTTGTGCATTGGAAAGAAGGGACAGAGCAGGATCTTAGTTGCACAAGAAGCGAGGCACCAGAAACCAGTCATTTATCAGATGTCCTCAGAAGAAGACCCACCACTGCCCCCACCACCATATGCGCCAACCTCCCTAGCCCTTCTTCCTGGCCCAGGAGTTCTGGTGGGTCTCCCAGAGATGCCTCCCCATTCAGTCTCCCCTCCTGGACCAGGGGTATAGGTGAATCATGAGGAAACACCACCCCCGGCCCTTGCAGAACTGACAACACCCCCAAAGGGGAGTCCTGCAACCCCATTGGCAAGGAGACTCTGATCAGGGCAGCCCACATTGCAGATGCCACTCCATGAGATGCAGGGTGCACCCCAGCCTCAGGTCCTTATTGATCTCATGATATCCATCTTCCAGACCCACCGTCCCACTTGGGATGATTGTCACCCACTCCTGAACACTGAGGAGAGACGGCAAACCCTGGCAACCTAGACCTGGAGGACTGGGCACAAGCAGTGGCATCGGAAACTAAGCCTAACTGGGACTTTAACACTGAACAGGGACTGGCTGTGCTCCAACTATATCAGGAAGCACTCCTCTGAGGGGTCTAAGAAGGGGCTAAATGACCCATGACAAAAACAACCTCAGTTATTCAAAAACCCAATGACTCTCTGGGGGATTTCTATGAATGGCTTTGTGAGGCCTTCAGGATCTACACTCCCTTTGACCCAGAAGCTCCAGAAAACCAGAGGATGGTGAATGCCGCTTTTGTAGCACAAGCAGCAGCAGACATCAAAAGCAAACTCCAAAAGTTGGAAGAATTCGTGGGCATGAACATCTCTCAACCGCTAGAGGTCACCAATAAACTGTTCATCAATCAGGACAAAGTCACCAGTGAGAAGCCAAAAGCTAGTGAAACACCAAACCTCTCTACTAGCAGCAGCCCTGTGAAATGCCAACCCCGCCAGGTGAAATGGACCACTTCAAAAAGGGGGAAGCACCAGGAGGATGCCATGGGCCAGAAACCAATGCACTTACTGCAAAGAGAGCCAGCACTGGAAAAATTAGTGCCCCCAGAAGTCTCAGACACCAAGAGGACACCAAGTATTTCCCTAAAGGAAAATACTGACCAGAGCCCCAAGATCGGGCTGGCAGTACTGAACCCTGAATAGGGGCAACCAGGCTCACTAGATCTTGGCCCCCACAAGCCCATGGTCAAATTACAAGTCAGCGGCCAGACAATGACTTTCATGGTGGACACTGGTGCTGAAAATTCTGTAGTCTGGAATTAACACCGCAGCTGTGGGACACAGGACTGATCAACTAAACTATACCCGAAAAGAGCAGGAGTGGGCTGAAAAGGAAGGGGGAAGCTGAACCCTCCAAGGGGCTTGACTACTCCCAGATAACCAGATTTTTGTGCCAAAAGGAGCCACATATGCCCTTATCCAGCAATACTACCAGCTCTCCCACCTAGGGAAAGCTGCACTGGAAGCCTTGCTTAGGAGATACTATTACATAGCCCAGCTGACTTCTCTCTGCACCTCCGTCAGCAGCCAATGCCAAATTTGCGCTAAGAACAAACCCTTGCAAGGCTCCCACGCTCCGGTAGGTGTCCAGCACATGTGAACAGCCCCCTTTGAAGATATCATAGTGGACTTTACGGAATTAAAACCATGCCAAGGGTACAAATACCTGTTGGTGATTATATGCACCTTTTCAGGTTGGGTCGAGGCCTTCCCCACTCACACAGAAAAGACAAGAGAAGTGACTAAGGCTCTGCTTAGAGAAGTCATTCCATGACACGGGCTGCCACTGTCCATTGGAAATGACAACGGCCTGGTCTTTGTGGCTGCCACAGTCCAAGAACTGACGAAAATGTTGAGAATTATGTGGAGGCTCCACACCGCTTACAGGCTCGGAGTTCAGGGAAAGTTGAGCGCATGAATCGAACCCTCAAAGCCACCCTAGCAAAATTCTGCCAGGAAACTGGTCTCCCCTGGGTAGATTTACTCCCTTTGGCCCTTCTCCAAGTTAGGTGCACCCCAGGACCCACAGGCTACTCTCCCTTTGAAATTCTGTTTGGGCGGCCACCCCCAATCGTCTGGGCATTCAGAGGACGTCTCAGGCTTCTGGGGGAGGCCAACCTAGATTCCATTCTCCAGCAGCTTGGAAGAACTCTAGCTGAAATACATAAAACTGTCCTGTCCCAAAACCTCATCCCCTTGGGACACCCAGTGCAACCTCATCAGCCAGGCGACCAGGTCTGGGTCAAAGACTGGAGGAAAGAACCCCTCCAGCCTTCCTAGACAGGTCCACATACTGTAATCCTTGTAACTCCCACTGCTTTTAAAGTTGCAGGTTTCACCCCCTGGATTCATCATTCCAGGGTCAAGAAGGCCTATCATGATAAGGAGCAGAACAGCTGGGCAGCCCAACCCATACCCGACCACCCCCTGAGAGTGCCAATCACCCAAGATCCTCGAGCACCAACCTTGCCGAATGCCAGCTGAATAGACCCCTGCTCCTGGTGGGGCCTGTGTTTATGTGGCCTGATCGCCTTGGTGTTTGGAAAAGGAGTCACAGCTGTGACCCCCACAGACTGGACTGTTGTGAATAGAACCCTAATTGTTATAACATCCTGGTGCATAGTAGGATGTTTCTGTGCCTTAAGGTGTTTTTCCTATTCTCCTTCAGGGCTGATGCCAGTTCCTAGCCCTGCTCCAGTTGTTATAAGACTGCCCCTTTCTCAGCAATTGATAGGTTGAAACAGCTGGCAGGGAAATACCAATCCTTCTCTTCCTTTACCCAGTGTACCTATATGCTGGAAGAATGTTATAAGTTATCCGAAGCCCCAGCTTGTGAGGAAAGGGGGGATGTGTATCTTCCTGGGGGAAGAGTGCTGTTATTATGTTAATGAGACAGGAATAGTCACTACCAAAGTGAAAGAACTTAGGGATAGAATCCAAAAGAGGAAGGACCACTAAAACAAGTTCTGGGGTTGGAACCTCAGACAGTGGACCTCTTGGCTTCTACCCCTGGCTGGACCCTTATTCATCTTGCTCATAGCAGCCATCTTTTGCCCATGCCTGATAAATGCACTCATCAGATTCATTGAAACAACGATATCATACATAACTACCACCAATATTCTAGCCCTAAGGGGATACAGACTCCTGAGTACAGATGATGCCGAATGGGAATTATAAGGGCATCAAAGGGGGGAAATGATAAGGAAAAGTCACTGCAGCTCTCCCCCTCCCCTTTTTCTGAAAAGAATCTCTCGCCTTAGAACTGAAACCTGCACTTCTGGCTCTGTAACACTGCCCATTTGATTTCGTAACCTGCAGTTCTGCTTCTGTAACCATGCTTGCTTTGTTGCCTAAGGTAATGGAAAAATTCCAACTGCCAACTTGCTAGCCAATGATCAGGAGCCTGCAGACCCCAATAAAAACTCCAGAAAACTGGGGCTGGGGGCCCAGAATTTGGAAACTGAACTTTCCTCTGGGACTGCATGCCTAATAAAGCCTGGTTCCTCTGCTCCTCCAAGTGCTGTTTTGGGATTCTTATCATGACAACTGCAACAACATCAGTAACAGATGAAGCCCAGGCAGCCACCGTACAGGGGCCCACACAGCCCCTTTCTTGAAGGGTCCCTGTCTCCTCCTGCTGCATTAAAATCCCAGTCCCCTGCCACTCTGGGAATTGTGACTATAAGAACAAATTTTATCCAAGAGCAACCCCTTGCAGTGGCCTCTTTTGCTCTTCCTTTCTGCACTATAGTTATTGATATTTTAACACCTTGTCTGGAATAAACAGAAACCCTGGCAATTGTATACAAAAAAATCATAGATGGTCCCCATCTGCCCTTCCCTATGATCTAAAGATCAGTGGTCTCTGCATCTTCAGGTCAAGGGGGTCATCATCCCCAGGTAGTGGCCATTGACCAGACATCCCATGGTCTTTCCCTGCCATCCTCCTTCCACAGGCCTCCCAAGGACTTTCTCAGCCAGAGTCAGATCCCAAAGCAGAGATACAACAAAAGGCAGTCCTGATATAAAAGTCTCAACCCCAAATATGTTGCCACAATGGACACTTTGCCTAAAATATTCATTGAATTTCACCTCTGATATTGTCCAGCTTTTAGTAAGTCTTTGTAAGTTTGTTCAGAATAGAGACCCTGGCAGACTGAAAATTTTACAGAGGGGAATTAGTCAGTGATGAGATCACTCTTGGAAGTTGGTGGAAACGTGTCATGGGAAAGGCACCCGTCTGAGGAGGTAGGTGTCCTTCCCTGTGGCATTCAGCTTAGGAAATACTTACCTGTAGAGACCAGGCCTCATTTGGTTATTTCACATGAATATTCAAAGCTCAGATGGAAGGATGTCAGGGCAGTTTAGCACCATTTCGCAGAGGTGGCTGTAACCAAATTCTGTTACTTATCTGTGAATGATTTCCTGTAGATGATTTTAGGCTTTGTTCAATAATTAAGAAGCATTCCCTAGCCTTTGCTCACAAAACCACTAGCAGATTTTTTTTTTTAATTATGGGTAAAAATCAAAATTCTCACAATACGTTCAAACATTTGCAAAATAATATATAAATATATATGCATATATGTGTATTTGCTTACAAAAATGTTATTTATATATATATATATA
>JAKSZT010054451.1:741681-898771 GCA_026826555.1 Tolypeutes matacus
TTTGTTGTTGTTGTTGTGTCTCCCATTGTGTTTCTTTTTTTTTTTTTTTAATTTATTTATTTTTTATTGTGGGTAAAAATCAAAATTTGCACAACATACCAATATTTGTAAAATGATATATAAATATATATGCATATATGTGCATTTGCTTACAAAAATGTTATATATATATATATATTTTTTTTTTTTTTGAGTTGTGCTTAGATTACTTAAAATATTACACGGAACCTACCGGGATTCCCATGTTCCCCACATCCCACACAAACATCTCCCACAAATGTGGCCCATCACCCTCAATGGACTTACACATCCTGAGGCCTTGTCATCAACTATAGACCACAGTTCACGTCGTAGACCACACTCTCTCCCACACAGTTCTGAATGGTGTGTGCTGATTTAAAATGGCCTGCATCAGTTGCCACAATGAAATTCAGGACAACCTCCAAATCCCGAAAAAGCCCCTGTATTTCAACTACACATCCCCTCCCTGCCCCGAAAATGTCCAGTGGCCACTGGCTCCACCTCACTGTTATAATTTCTTCCATTGCTAGAATCACCATATGTGTACAACAGAATACCATCAAGTCCACCATAGTCCATAGTTCTTTCCCCAATCCTGAGGGGACTGGGATGGTGATGTCCACTCCACCTCCAAGTGAGAGAGGGCTTATATGCCATGGATATGGTGGGTGAGATGATCCTGCCTGCAGATGCAGGCCCTCTCCATTCCCTGGGATGGCCATTGCCCATCATTGTCTCCTCATCAGGTGACTTGGATGAGTCCATTGAGCTGTAGGGTAGGAGTTGCAGCTCCACCGAGATTCCACGCACAC
Source organism: Tolypeutes matacus (assembly GCA_026826555.1). Classification (NCBI taxonomy): domain Eukaryota; kingdom Metazoa; phylum Chordata; class Mammalia; order Cingulata; family Chlamyphoridae; genus Tolypeutes; species Tolypeutes matacus. The sequence goes on from JAKSZT010054451.1 coordinate 742,515, forward strand.
CTGGCACATAGGTAGGCCAGAGGCTCCAGTCTCTGGAAGTATACCTAAAAACTCCAGCATCACATATAGGTTTGAATAGAAGGGACTGATGAACCATGTGCAGGGAGGACTTATTTGAGTCCAATTCTGTCACTTTCAGGAGCACAGATTCCAAAATGGAGCCCACTGATAAGGTGTCAGTCTCTGGGGCTATCCCCCTTTATATAGGACCTGGGTGTCTCCAGAGATCTCAGGAGCCCCTCTGAGCTTTTGATAGGCACTTTTGGGTTGATAGGCACTTTGATGTTCTATGAGCTCCTACTGAGGTGTGCGTAAGCGTTACCTCTGGGATGACCTCCCGACTCTCTTTGAAGTCTCTTAGCCACTTGAACTCATTTGTCTATACCTTTTCCCCCTTTTATTCAAGGTCTTTTTCCAGTTGTGTTGCCAGTTGGCACTTGGTATTAATCACTTGTTGCCAGGGAGGCTCATCCTTGGGAGTCATGTCCCACATTGGGGGGAAGGTAATGCATTCATATGCTGAGTTTGGCTTAGAGAGAGGCCACATTTGAGCAACAAGGAGGGTCTCAGGTGGCAACCCTTAGGCACCCCATAATACTAAGCTAAGTTTCAGTTACAAGAGCAAAGAGTCATAAGGATAGTCATCAATAAAAAGAACTCATCAGTGGGCCATCCTCTTTTGACAGACACTGTCCCTGCACTCAGAGGACTGTTGCTGCTTCCTTGGAGAATGTGGCAGAGCTCTCCAGGCTAGGAATTCAGATTCCCTCATTTATTGTGTGATTGTCCACCCACCGTGACCATGCCCCATCCTTTGATCTTTTGAACAATTTTGTATATCTTTCATGTATATTTGGAAGAACTTACTCCCATGTATCCCCCCTCCCAGACACCCCCCACCAATAATCCCCTGCAGGACCCATTGTAACCCTTCTGTGATCTAAATCTTCCATGAACTTGTAGTCCATAAAATAATCAAATACACTTAATAGGAAAAAGAAACAACAATGATAAGCTTACATGCAAGAGACAAACATAAGGAAACTCAGGAAAAGAAAAAAAAAACAAGCAAAAAACAGAACAAAACAAAATATAATTAGCGGATTGGGACATTCAAAAAAAATGGGGAGAAAAGCAAAAGAAATGCCTTTAAAAAAAATATATATATATATATATTCTTTTTTTCCTTATATCACTGTGTTATCAGATGTCTGGTGTGCCATGACACCTTCCCCCTCTCAATCCCCAGTGTCTCCCAAATTTTCATTTAATTTTCAAAGAAGTTTTAGGTCACAGCAAAGTCACACACAGAGTACCAGAGACTCCCAGATACCAAACCACCCCCCCTTCCCCACACCACCCCATATTAACCCCCCCCCTTTTTTTGGATGTTAGCATTGTTATAACTATTATACAGAGAGCAAAATATAGCAACTAAACATTGTCAATGATTTACAGTATAGTTTACAATTTAGATGATACAGTTTAATAAGTTTTGATGATATTTACCATGTCCTGTGTCCATTACTGTAAGGTAAAGAAAAACCTTTCCCATGACCACTAAATACTCCATTAGATCTTAACTGTCCCTTCCTCCTCACCCCCCTGGGGCATATGACACTCCCCTGTCTTGACTCATGGAATGTCAAGATTCATAGTTACATGCCCTGGGTATTTCAACCCGCCCTTCCTAATCTACCCACTTGTCAATGCTGTACCACCAAACCCAGTAATATCATCACTACCCATCTGTCCTATCCTTCAATATGCAACTATACTCTATCCCTTTACTATAGATTATGTCCATATGGGTGATGGCTCAGAGCCTGCTCTTCTCTTTCTCTACCTATCTTTCAGACAATGGTTCTCAGAGACTGCTCACTTTCCTTAGTTCAGATCAGTGAGGTCATATACTGTTCATCCTTCAGTGCCTGGCTTGCTTCACTCAACATAAGGTCTTCAAGATTCATCCATGTTATTCCATGTGTTAGCACTTTGTTCCTTCTTACAGCTGAGTAATATTCCAGTGTATGTATGTACCACATTTTGCTTACCCATTCGTCTGTTGATGCGCACCGGGGCTGATTCCAACTTTTGGCAATGGTGAACAATGCCGCTATGAACATTGGTGTGCATATATCTGTTTGTATTTTTGTTTTCAGTTCTTCTGGGTATATACCCAGCAGTGGAATTGCTTGATCATATGGAAGATCTATTGCTAGTTTTCTGAGGAACCGCCAAACTGTCCTCCACAGTGGCTGGACCATACCGCAGTCCCACCAGCAGTGGATGAGGGTTCCTATTCCTCCACATCCTCTCCAACATTTAGTGTCTCCTGTTTTTTTAATAGCTGCCATTCTGATGGGTGTAAGATGGTATCTCATTGTGGTTTTGATTTGCATTTCCCTGATAGCAAGCGATGTTGAGCATTTTTTCATGTGCTTTTTAGCCATTTGTATTTCTTCCTTGGAGAACTGTCTTTTCAGGTCACTTACCCATTTTTTATATGGGTTGTTTGTCCTTTCATTTTCGAGGTGAAGGATTTCTTTATATATGCAGGATATTAGGCTTCTATCAGATATATGGTTGCCGAATATTTTTTCCCATTGGGTAGGTTGCCTTTTTATTTTCTTAATAACATCCTTAGAGGTGCAGAAGTTTTTAATTTTGAGGAGATCCCATTTATAAATTTTTTCTCTTGCTGCTCATGCTTTGGCTGTGAAGTTCATGAAACCATTTCCTATTACAAGTTCCTGTAGATGCTTCCCTACATTATCTTCCAAGGTTTTTATGGTTTTGGCTCTTATATTTAGATCTTTGATCTATCTTGAGTTGATTTTTGTATAAGGTGTGAGATGGTATTCTTCTGTCATTCTTTTGGATATGGATATCCAGTTCTCCAAGCACCACTTGTTAAAGAGGCCACTCTCTCCCAACTGAGTGGGTTTCATGGCCTTGTCAAATATCAGATGACTGTATATGCGAGGATCTATATCAGAACTCTCAATCCGGTTCCATTGGTCAGTAGGTGTGTCCTTGTGCCAATACCATGGAGTTTTGATCACTGTAGCTTTGTAGTATGTTTTAAAGCCAGGTAATGTGATACCTCCAACTTCATTTTTCTTTTTCAATATATCTTTGGCAATTCGGGGCCTCTTGCCTCTCCAAATATATTTTGTGGTTAGTTTTTCCAGTTCCTTAAAAAAATATAGTGTTGACTTTTATTGGGATTGCATTAAATCTGTAGATTAGTTTGGGTAGGATAGACATCTTGATGATGTTTAGTCTTCCCATCCATGAACAGGGAATATTTTTCCATTTATTTAAGTCTTCTTTGATTTCCTTTAACAGTGTTGTGTAGTTTTCTGTATATAAGTCCTTTACATCTTTAGTTAAATTTATTCCTAGGTATTTGATTCTTTTGTTTACTATTGTAAATGGTATTTTTTTCCTGATTTTCTCCTCAGTTTGCTGGTTATTGGTGTACAGAAATGCTACTGATTTTTGAGCATTGATCTTATAGCCTGCAACATTACTGAAATCCTTTATAAGTTCTAGAAGCCTTTTTGTTGATTTCTCAGGGCTTTCTATGTATAGGATCATGTCATCTGCAAATAATGAAATTTTTACTTCTTCTTTTCCAATCTGGATGCCTTTTATGTCCTTTTCTTGTCTCAGTGCTCGTGCAAGTACTTCTAAGACAATGTTAAATAGGAGTGGTGATAGTGGGCATCCTTGTCTTGTTCCTGATCTCAGAGGGAAGGCTTTTAGGATTTCACCGTTGAAAATGATGTTAGCTTTGGGTTTTTCATATATACCCTTTGTCATATTCAGAAAGTTTCCATCTATTCCTACCTTTTGTATTGTTTTTATGAGGAAAGAGTGCTGTATTTTGTCGATGGTTTTTCTGTATCTACAGAGATGATCATGTGATTTTTTTCTTTGAATCTGTTTATGTGGTGTATTACATTGATTGATTTACTTATATTGAACCATCCTTGCATACCCGGGATGAAACCCACTTGGTCATGGTGTATAATCCTTTTGATATGTTGTTGAATGCGATTAGCAAGCATTTTGTTAAGGATTTTAGCATCTAGGTTCATGAGAGAAATTGGTCTGTAATTTTCCTTTCTTGTGATATCTTTATTTGGTTTTGGTATTAGGGTAATGTGGGCATCATAGAATGAGTTATGTAATATTCCTTCTACTTCTATTTTTTGGAAGAGCTTAAGTAGAATTGGTGTTAGCTCTTTCCGGAATGTTTGGTAGAATTCAGCTGTGAAGCCATCTGATCCTGGACTCTTCTTAGTTGGGAGGTTTTTAATGACTGAGTCTATCTCTTTACTTGTAATTGGGCTGTTAAGTTCATCTATTTCTTCTTTCATCAATGTCGGCTGTTTGTGGGTTTCTAGAAACTTGTCCATTTCCTCTAAATTGTCATTCTTGTTGGCATATAATTTTTCAAAGTATCCTCTTATGATACTCTTTATTTCTGTGGGGTCAGCAGTGATATCACCTTGTTCATTCCTTATTTTATGTATTTGCATCTGTTCTCTCTTTTTCTTTGTTAGTCTGGCTAAGGGTTTGTCAATTTTGTTGATATTCTCGAAGAACCAGCTTTTGGTTTTGTTTATTGTTTCCAGTGCTTTCTTATTCTCTATTTCATTTAGTTCTGCTCTAATCTTGGTTATTTCTTGTTTTCTACTTCCTTTAGGTTTAGTTTGTTGTTGTTTTTCCAATTCCTCCAAGTGTGCAGTTAGATCTTCAATTTTAGCTCTTTCTTCTTTTTTAATATATGAATTTATGGCTATGAACTTCCCTCTCAGGACTGCTTTCACTGCATCCCATAGGTTTTGATATGTTGTGTTGTTGTTTTCATTAGTTTCAAGGTAGTTACTGATTTCTTTTGAAATTTCCTCTTTGACCCACTGTTTGTCTAAGAGTGTGTTGTTTAGTTTCCATATTCTTGTGCCTAACCTGTTTCTCTGGCCCTTATTGATTTCCAACTTCATTCCGTTGTGGTCAGAGAAATTACTTTGTATAATCTCAATCTTTCTGAATTCATTGAGTGTTGTTCTGGGGCCTAGCATGTGGTCTATTTTGGAGTATGTTCCATGTGCACTGGAGAAGAATGTAAATCCGCTGTATTTGGGTGTAGTGTTCTGTATATGTCTATTAAGTCCAAATCTTCTAATGTATTGTTGCGTGCCTTAGTTTCTTTATTGATTCTCTGCCTAGATGTTCTGTCTAATGATGATAGTGGTGTGTTGAAGTCCCCTGCTATAATGTAGAGGAATTTATTTCTCCTCTTAGTTTTTCCAGAGTTTGCCACACGTATTTTGAGGCACCTCGGTTAGGTGCGTAAATGTTGATGATTGTTCTCTCTTCTTGAGAGATTACTCCTTTTACTAATATGTAGTGTCCATCTTTGTCTCTTACAATAGTTTTGCATTTAAAGTCTATTTTGTCTGATATTAGAATAGCTACTCCTGCCCTTTTTTGGCTATTGTTAGCTTTTAAAATGGTTTTCCAGCCATTCAGTTTCTGCCTCCTTGAATCCCTGGGCCGAAGGTGGGTTTCTTGTAGACAGCATATAGATGGATCATATTTTCTTATCCATTCTGCCAATCTGTGTCTTTTGATTGGTGAATGTAATCCATTAACATTCAGTGTTATTACTCGTAACGAATTTCTTACTTCAGTCACTTTTTCTTTGGGTTAATGTATGTCATATGTTGTTTTGTTTCTCTTTTTGAGTTTTCAGTTGTTTTAAACTCTCCTCCAACTCTCTCTCCTTTGTTTTTTCCTTTCAACTTGTAGAGATTCCTTTAGTATTTCTTGAAATGCAGGTTTCTTCTTGACATACTCTCTTAATTGCTGTTTATCTGTGAATATTTTGAACTCTCCATCATTTTTGAATGCCAATTTTGCTGGATAGAGAATTCGTGGCTGGAATTTTTTTCTTTTAGTGTTTTGACTATGTCATACCACTGTCTTCTTGCCTCCATGATTTCAGCTGAGAAATCAGCACTTAATCTTATTGTGCTTCCCTTGTATGTGATGGTTCTCTTTTCTCTTGCTGCCTTGAGTATTTTCTCTTTGTCTTGAGCATTGGACAATTTGACAAGTATATGTCTTGGAGTTGGCCTGTTGGGATTTATACTATTTGGGGTGCGCTGTGCTTCCTGGATCTGCACATCCATCTCTCTCAATAGAGTTGGGAAGTTTTCAGCCATAACTTCCTTCAACACTCCTTCTGTTCCCTTTCCCTTCTCTTCTCCTTCTGGGATGCTCATAATGCATATGTTTGTGCGTCTTGCATTATCGGTTAATTCCCTGAGACCATACTGGATTTTTTCTATCTTTTTGTCTATCTTTTCTACAATCTCTTTGATTTCAACTGTATTGTCTTCCATATCACTAATTCTTTCCTCTGCCTGTTCAATTCTGCTGCCATGTGAGTCCAGCGTCTTTTTCATTTCTTGACTTGTGTCTTTGTTCGCCATCATATCCATTACCTTTTTAGTTGTGTTAGCTATTTCTTCAGTATGTTCTCCCAGTATCTTCTTTATATCCTTAATCTCTTCCTTCAGTTCTTTAAGTTGGTCCATGATATTTGTTTGGATAGCTTTGATTACTTGTTCGATGTTCTGCATTGCTTCCTGGTTTTTATTTTGTGCACTGGACTGGTCCATGTTTTCCAGTTTCTCAGAGTCATTTGTATTTTTCTGTTGCCCTTTGGTCATCATATTATCTTGATGGGTTTGTTCAGTTGATTAGCTTTTCTCTATGCTCTAGAATTTTATTTAGCTTTTTGTTCTGTGTGTGAGTTAAGTTTTCTCTTTGGCAGTTTTTCTTCTTCTTTTATTTCCTTGCTTCTTTCTATGTTCCCTTGAAGGCAAAAGTTTAGGGCCAGAGGAATCAAAAGATGTAAGGAAGGCAGAAGGATAATAGAAATATTGATAAAAGTTAGAAGAGGGGCAAAATGAGACTTAATGAGATGAATATTTAACTTGTGTAGGCAGTGTATAGTACTAGGAAAAAATATGGAGTTCCTACAATGGACTGGGAAAACAAATGGAGGAATATATATATATATAGTGATTTAGAAGGCTAGAATTATGAGGAGGGAGAGAAATAGTAGAGAAAGGTCTGAAAGGAAAAAGTTAATACTAATTAAAAAAAAAGAAAAAAAAAGAAGAAAACAAAATAGATGGGATGGAAATTGACACCCTTAAGTTGTGGGCCTATGAAAAAATGTTGTCTCTAAGAGCCACAACAGAAAACAAAAGGCAGAAAGATGCAGGAAGGATAAGTGATAGTTTGTAATACAGAATCAATATATACAGCGAGTGGGAAATTACTGAATAAGAAGCCCAGCAAAGAAGCGACCAGCTGGCAGCACCTATTTAAAAAAAAAAAAAATAGAAGGAAAAAGGAAGGGGACAGGAAAACGGGAATAATAGCAATAGACCAGAAAGTAACAAAGAGAAACCAAAGATCCACACAGGCAAGCAGTCAAACAGAGCTAAGTGGGGTCAGTGATTCCCCTAGGGTCCATGTGGATCCTTCCTGCCTACTTGTGTTTATCAATGAATTTCCCTACAGGGTTCTATATGCAGGTCCTGAAGCAGCTTTTAGCTATTAAACTAAATTAAAAAGAATTTATTTTTCATTTGTTGAGGTGACCTCACTTTTTTTTTTTTTTTTTTTTTTTAGCCAAATGCAGGACCCAAAATAATTCCTCCTCTAGACCAACCCCCTTACAGAAGGGACCCTAGCTTGGCCCGTGGAAATTAATCAAGCACATCCTACTTTCCGGACTCCCCAGGTTAGCTGATGCTCTGATGTTAGTCAGTGAGGAGTGCTAAAGATGGGGGATTCCGCCCCTTCTGGCGCCCAGCTCCAGCGTCACCGGGCTGCTCAGTAAATCAGTTTGAGTGCAGATTCGTGTCTGCTCTCAGCCTAATGGTGCTTCAGTTCGGCTTATCTGCTCCCCAAAGCTATGGGGCAGTGCAGGCAGCCAGATCAATGTCTAAAAATATAAAATACCCTTCCCTGTCTTCCAACCGAACTGTCCCTTTTTTGGGAAGTGTCCCTTCCTCCTGGCTCCGCATCGGCCCGGGTCTTATCCCTGGGTGGCTAGGGAAATCAGCTGCGTTTCCCCACCAAAATCCCCCCTCCAGTTCACTGGGTGCTGATTAGCTCGTTTGCTCTGTTCACACAAGGTCCAAGGGGCGCCAGGCAGCCAGATCCCCAGAAAATAAAATTTTTTCGCCCCGCCCGCGGCTCCAAATGGCCGTTTTATTTTTTTTTCCCTAACCGCGGGGCTCATCCGCCTGTGCCAACCTCCACCGGCAGCCTCAAAACTCACAAATCTCCACCGTTCGGTCCACGCCGCCGATCCGCGCAGATAGATGTCCCAAGCTTCTCACTCCACGCGTGCACAGCAGAGACCCCCGGGCAGGACCCCGTCTACCCCACTAGCAGATTTTAATCACTTCTTTCAATTGCAGACATTCTGAAAGCTAGAAGCCTCAGTGTAGAGGAAACTGGGATATAGTTACAGGCTCCTCTCCACTCAAAGCCCTCTTCTAACTACCCCACCCCTAGGTAGCAGGTTAAAAATTCCAGTGCCTCGGGGAACTTTCCCAGTCTGTAGCATTCTCATTCCTCACTTTTCCTGGCCCCATTTGAGAATCACTGTCATGGAGGCAGACATTTAGTTTCTAACCAGATGAAAACTCTAGATCTCGGTGGACATCTCCTGAAAGGACAGGTCAGAGGGTTGATGGGCAGGAGGGAGGGAGGGCTCTGAGAGGGCAAGGTATCCATGAAGGGAGCTAAGCAGCTGGGGAGCAGGAGGGTCACATGGAGTGGTGGACCAAGGCTATGTCACATATGGCTGATTGTGATGTTCCTGCTGACCCTGGGAGCCTGGGCTGGGATAAAATGTGGACAGAGGGGTGTGGGTGCAGGGAAGATGCTCCCCTGCACCCACTCCTCCTTCCTAACTCCCCACCACATGTTCTCAAGCTGAGACCCAACCCCTCTATGAATCTGGGGCAGGGACACGGTCTCTGCTGCCCTCCCACTAGCCCCCTCTCTGCCCTTGGGGCAGCTAAAGAAAAGTAGAGGACACAAGGCAAAACCACTTTGGGATCAGAAAGGAAATACCACAATTCACAAGTTCAGGGACCACAGGAAGCACTTTAGCAGAATGAGCAACTGTAGGGAATTTAAATGGAGGATTTGGGAGTTGACCAGAAGGAGACATACCACTAAATGACAGGAACACACTATCTATTCATAGGGTGCATGGTATTGACTGCTTTGTAGGAGGGGACCTTTGCAGGAAAACTTCAGAGGCCACAGGTGGGAAGGAGACCCTGAAGGGGAAGCAGGGCAATGAGTGCCAAGGCAATTTGGGGCCTTATAAGTGTCCCTGCTTAGCTTACAAATTGAAAGCCTATTTTGGGCCAGTATCCTGAGGTATGCAATGCCAGTTAACATTAAATGGCTAAAAAATGCTTATTGGGCTAATTTTAAGACAATTGCGTGTGTAAGTATTTGAGTTTGGCTGTGTCCCAAAGACCTCAAAATAACTTTATTTCTCCATAGGTATTTTCTCAAGAGGCTTTTCTGTGAAAGTTCCTGCTAGGCAAGCCAGTTTTGAGAGTTTAAAACTACTACGTCTGAGATGACTCCTCCGTATTACCAAAAATGCTAAACCCCTCCCACAAATGCATTTGTCCCTGTCCCTATGTTGGATGAGGGCTTTCCAATGTGGAGGGACCTTTCCAGGGGAAAGACTCCTTTATGGGATGCATCCCCATAGGCTGATGAACAGGATGACAATGTTAATAAGAAGTAAATACACAACTTGGAAAACATTTCATTTCTTGGTAGGTAGATATTTGTTTATTAAGAGTCAATTCTAGGCCAAGTAATGCCATTGATAATGGCTTCCCCATTAAAAAAAGAAAAATTAACAGAGACAGGAGGCAAGATGGCATCGGGTTAGGAGGGCACCCACTGACTAGCTCACTGAGGATGGCTGATTGGGGAAGAGAGTCCTGCCTGGGAGTCTGTGTAGTGGGCGCATAGAGCGAGAAGATTGTGACATATATCTGCAGGCAGCTCGGCGGAGTGGATTGCTCGGTGGAGATTCGTTAGTTTTAACCCTGCCTGTGGAGGTTAACACAGATGGTTGAGCCCCACCCTCAGGGAAAAGGTCTGGTTTGACCGGCGACTCCCGCCCGCAAACTGGGAACATAGAAAGAAGCAACAAAATAAAATAAGAAGAAAAAGTGTCAAAGAGAAAACTTAACACACACACAGAACCACCAGCTAAATAAAACTCTAGAGCAGAGAGAGAAGCTAATCAACTGAATAAATCCATCAAGATAAAATGATGACGAGAGGGCAACAAAAAATTACAAACCACACTGAGAAACAGGAAGACATGGACCAGCCCAATGAATAAACTAAAAACAAGGAAGTGATGCAGAACATCAAGGAACTAATCAAAGCTTTCCAAACAAATATCATGGACCAACTTAATGAAGTGAAGGAAGAGAATAAAGATATTAAGAAGACACTGGCTAATGTTCATGGAGGATTTGGATCACAGAAGGGTTACAATGGGTACTGCAGGAGATTATTGGTGGGGGGTGTCTGGGAGGGGGGATTCATGGAAGTAAGTTAATCCAAATATACATGAAAGATATACAAAATTGTTCAAAAGATCAAAAGGTGGGGCATGGTCACGATGGGTGGACAATCACACAATAAATGAGGGAATCTGAATTCCTAGCCTGGAGAGCTCTGCCACAGTCTCCAAGAGAGCAGCAATAGTCCTCTGAGGGCAGGGACAGTGTCTGTCAAGAGAGGATGACCCACTGATCTGTTCTTTTTATTGAAGACTACCCTTGTGAGTCTTTGCTCTTGTAACTGAGATTTAGCCTGCAGTTGTGGGGTGCCTAAGGGTTGCCACCTGAGAGCCTCCTTGTTGCTCAAATGTGGCCTCTCTCTAAGCCAAACTCAGCATATGAATGCATTACCTTCCCCCCAACATGGGACATGATTCCCGGGGATGAGCCTCCCTGGCAACAAGGGATTAATACCAAGTGCCAACTGGCAACACAACTGGAAAAAGACCTTGAATAAAAGGGGGAAAAGGTAAAGACAAATGAGTTCAAGTGGCTAAGAGATTTCAAAGAGAGTCGGGAGGTCATCCCAGAGGCAACTCTTATGCACACCTCAGTAGGAGCTCATAGAACATCAAAGTGCCTATCACCCGACACAGAGGGGGTCCTGAGAGCTCTGGAGACACCCAGGTCCTGTATAAGGGGGGATAGGCCCAGAGACTGACGCCTTATCAGTGGGCTCTATATTGGAATCTGTGCTCTTGAGAGTGACAGAATTGGACTCAAATAAGTCCTCCCTGCACATGGTTCATCGGTCTCTTCTATTCAAACCTATATGTGATGCTGGAGTTTTTAGGTATACTTCCAGAGACGAGCCTCTGGCCTACCTATGTGCCAGGTGTGCGTGGAATCTCGGTGGAGCTGCAACTCCTATTCTACAGCCCAATGGACTCATCCAAGTCACCTGGCGAGGAGACAGTGATGGGCAACGGCCAGCCCAGGGAATGGAGAGAGCTTACATCTGCAGGCATGGTCATCCCACCCATCATATCCATGAGATATAAGCCCTCTCTCACTTGGAGGTGGAGTGGACATCACCATCCCAGTCCCCTCGGGATTGGGGGAAGAACTATGGACTAGAGTGGACTTGATGGTATTCTGTTGTACACATATAGTGACTCCAGCAATGGAAGAAACTATAACAATGAGGTGGAGCCAGTGGCCACTTGACACTTTTGGGGCAGGGAGGGGATGTGTAGTTGAAATACAGGGGCTACTTTAGGATTTAGAGATTGTCCTCAGCATCCTTGTGGCAATGGATGTAGGCCATTTTCAAACAGCACGCACCACTCAGAACTGTGTGGGAGAGAGTGTGGTCTACGATGTGAACTGTGGTCTATGGTTGGTGGCAAGGCCCCAGGATGTGTTAGTCCATTGAGGGTGGTGGACCACACTTACGGGAGATGTTTGTGTGGGATGTGGTGGGAAGTGTGTGAGGTGGGCAACATGGGAATCCCAGTGGGTTCCGTGTAATATTTTAGGTAAACTAAGCACCTCTTAAAATATATTTATATATATATAAATAAATAACATTTTTGTAAGCAAATGCACATATATGCATATATATTTATATATCATTTTACAAATATTGGCATGTATCGTGAAAATTTTGATTTTTACCCACAATAAAAAATAAATTAATTAAAAAAAAAAAAAGAAGACACTGGGAGAACATACTGAAGAAATTGTTAACATATATAAAATGATAATGGATATGATGGTGATCAATGGCACAATGCAAGAAATCAAAAAGATGCTGGATTCACATAACAGCAGATTTGAACAGGCAGAAGAAAGATTAGTGATGTGGAAGACAATACATCTGAAATCAAAGACATAGTAGAACAGATAGACAAAAATATAGAAAAAAATCCAGCAGGGACTCAGGGATTTAACCAGCAACACAAAACACATAAACATATGCATTATGGGAATCCCAGAAGGAGAAGAGAAGGGAAAGGGAACAGAAGGAGTGTAGAAGGAAATAATGGCTGAAAACTTCCCTAACCTATTGAGAGAGATGGATTTGCAGACCCAGGAAGCACAGTGAACCCCAAAGAGTATAAGTCCCAACAGGCCAATTCCAAGACATATACTTGTCAAAATGTCCAATGCTCAAGACAAAGAGAAAATACTCAAGGCAGCAAGAGAAAAGAGAACCATCACTTACAAGGAAAGCACAATAAGATTAAGTGCTGACTTCTCAGCTGAAACCATGGAGGCAAGAAGACAGTGGTATGACATAGTCAAAATACTGAAAGAAAAAACTTCCAGCCACGAATTCTCTATCCAGCAAAACTGGCATTCAAAAATAATGGAGAAATCAAAATATTCACAGATAAACAGAAATTAAGAGAGTATGTCAAGAAGAAACCAGCACTTCAAGAAATACTAAAGGAATCTCTACAAGTTGAAAGGAAAAAACAAGGGAGAGAAAGTTGGAGGAGAGTTTAAAACAAATGAAAAGAAAAAAAGAGAAACAAAACAACATATGACATACATTAATCCAAAGGAAAAAAGGCTGAAGTAAGAAATTCATTACGAGTAATAACACTGAATGTTAATGGATTAAATTCACCAATCAGAAGACACAGACTGGCAGAATGGATAAAAAAATATGATCCATCTTTGTGCTGTCTACAAGAAACCCACCTTCGACACAGGGATTCAAGGAGGCTGAAAGTGAATGACTGGAAAACAATTTTACAAGCTAATAATAGCCAAAAAAGGGCAGGAGTAGCTATTCTAATATCAGACAAAATAGACTTTAAATGCAAAACTATTGTAAGAGACAAAGATGGACACTACATATTAGTAAAAGGTGTAATCTCTCAAGAAGAGAGAACAATTATCAACATTTACACCCCTAATAGGGGTGCCTCAAAAATACGTGCGGCAAACTCTGGAAAAACTAAGAGGAGAAATAAATGCCTCTACAATTATAGCAGGGGATTTCAACACACCACTATCATCATTAGACAGAACATCTAGACAGAGAATCAATAAAAAAACAAAGGCACTCAACAAAACATTAGAAGACCTGGACATAATAGACATATACAGAACACTACACCCAAATACAGCGGGATAAACATTCTTCTCGAGTGCACATGGAACATACTCCAAAATAGACCACATGCTAGGTCACAGAACAACTCTCAATGAATTCAGAAAGATTGAGATTATACAAAGTAATTTCCCTGACAACAACAGAATGAAATTGGAAATCACTAAGGGCCAGAGAAACAGTTAGGCACAAGGATATGGAAGTTAAACAACACACTCTTAGACAAACAGTGGGTCAAAGAGGGAATCTCAAAAGAAATCAGTAACTACCTTGAAACTAATGAAAATGAGAACACAACATATCAAAACCTATGGGATGCAGCGAAAGCAGTCCTGAGAAGGAAGTTCATAGCCATAAATTCATATATTAAAAAAGAAGAAAGAGCTAAAATGGAAGACCTAACTGCACACTTGGAGGAATTGGAAAAACAACAACAAACTAGACCTAAAGGAAGTAGAAAGAAGGAAATAACAAAGATTAGAGCAGAACTAAATGAAATAGAGAATAAGAAAGCACTGGAAACAATAAACAAAACCAAGAGCTGGTTCTTTGAGAATATCAATAAAATTGACAAACCCTTAGCCAGACTAACAAAGAAAAAGAGAGAACAGTTGCAAGTACCTAAAATAAGGAATGAGCAAGGGGATATCACTACTGACCCCACAGAAATAAAGAGTATCATAAGAGGATACTTTGAAAAATTATATGCCAACAAGAATGATAATTTAGAGGAAATGGACAAGTTTCTAGAAACCCACAAACAGCCTACATGGATGAAAGAAGAAATAGATGAACTCAACAGCCCAATTACAAGTAAAGAGATAGACTCAGTCATCCAAAACCTCCCAACTAAGAAGTGCCCACGACCAGATGGCTTCACAGCTGAATTCTACCAAACATTCCGGAAAGATTTAACACCAATTCTACTTAAGCTCTTCCAAAAAATAGAAGTAGAAGGAGTATTGCCTAACTGATTCTATGATGCCAACATTACCCTAATACCAAAACCCAATAAAGATACCACAAGAAAGGAAAATTGCAGACCAATTTCTCTCATGAACCTAGATGCTAAAATCCTTAACAAAATACTTGCTAATCGCATTCAACAACATATCAAAAGGATTATACACCATGACCAAGTGGGTTTTATCCTGGGTATGCAAGGATGGTTCAATTTAAGAAAATCAATCAATGTAATACACCACATAAACAGATTCAAAGAAAAAAAAATCAATTGATCATCTCTGTAGATGCAGAAAAAGCATTCGACAAAATACAGCACTCTTTCCTCATAAAAACACTACAAAAGATAGGAATAGATGGAAACTTTCTGAATATGATAAAGGGTATATATGAAAAACCCAAAGCTAACATCATTTTCAATGGTCAAATCCTAAAAGCCTTCCCTCTGAGATCGGGAACTAGACAAGGATGCCCACTATCACCACTCCTATTTAACATTGTCTTACAAGTACTTGCACAAGCACTGAGACAAGAAAAGGACATAAAGGGCATCCAGATTGGAAAAGAAGAAGTAAAAATTTCATTATTTGCAGATGACATGATCCTTTACATAGAAAGCCCTGAGAAATCTACAACAAAGCTTCTAGAACTTATAAAGGAGTTCAGTAATGTTGCAGGGTATAAGATCAATGCTCAAAAATCAGTAGCATTTCTGTACACCAATAATGAGCAAACTGAGGAGGAAATCAGAAAAAAAAATACCATTTACAATAGTAACTAAAAGAATCAAATACCTAGGAAAAAAATTTAATTAAAGATGTAAAGGACTTATATACAGAAAACCTTGTAATAGGAAATGGTTTCATGAACTTCACAGCCAAAGCATGAGCAGCAAGAGAAAAAATAGATAAATGGGATCTCATCAAAATTAAAAACTTATGTGACTGTGGTCTATGGTTGGTGGCAAGGCTCCAGGATGTGTAAGTTCATTGAGAGTGGTGGGCCACACTTCTGGGAGATGTTTGTGTGGGATGTGATGGGAGGTGTGGGAGGTGGGCAACATGGGAATCCCAGTGGTTTCCGTGTAATATTTTGGGTAATCTAAGCACCTCTTAAAATATATGTGTATATATATATATAAACAACATTTTTGGAAGCAAATGCACATATATGCATATATATTTATATATCATTTTGCAAATGTTTGTATGTATTGTGAGAATTTTGATTTTTTCCCACAATAAAAATAAATAAAAACAAAAACAAAAACAAAAAAAAAACTTATGCACCTCAAAGGATGTTATTAAGAAAATAAAAAGGCAACCTACCCAATGGGAAAAAATATTTGGCAGCCATGTATCTGATAGGAGCCTAATATCCTGCATATATAAAGAAATCCTACACCTTGAAAATAAAAGGACAAACATCCCATTTAAAAAATGGGCAAGTGACCTGAAAAGACACTTCTCCAAGGAAGAAATACAAATGGCTAAAAAGCACATGAAAAAATGCTCAACGTCACTTGCTATCAGGGAAATGCAAATCAAAACTACAATGAGATACCATCTTACACCCATCAGAATGGCAGCTATTAAAAAAACAGGAGACACTAAATGTTGGAGAGGATGTGGAGGAATAGGAACTCTCATCCACTGCTGGTGGGACTGTGGCATGGTCCAGCCACTGTGGAGGACAGTTTAGCGTTTCCTCAGAAAGCTAACAATAGATCTTCCGTATGATCCAGCAATTCCACTGCTGGGTATATACCCAGAAGAACTGAAAGCAAAGACACAAACAGATATATGCACACCAATGTTCATAGCGGCATTGTTCACCATTGCCAAAAGTTGGAATCAGCCCCGGTGCCCATCAACAGACGAATGGATAAGCAATATGTGGCACATACATACAATGGAATATTACTCAGCTGTAAGAAGGAATAAAGTGCTAACACATGGAATAACATGGATGAATCTTGAAGACCTTATGTTGAGTGAAGCAAGCCAGGCACTGAAGGATGAACAGTATATGACCTCACTGATCTGAACTAAGGAAAGTGAGCAGTCTCTGAGAACCATTGTCTGAAAGATAGGTAGAGAAAGAGAAGAGCAGGCTCTGAGCCATCACCCATATGGACATAATCTATAGTAAAGGGATAGAGTATAGTTGCATATTGAAGGATAGGACAGATGGGTAGTGATGATATTACTGGGTTTGGTGGTACAGCATTGACAAGTGGGTAGATTAGGAAGGGCGGGTTGAAATACCCAGGGCATGTAACTATGAATCTTGACATTCCATGAGTCAAGACAGGGGAGTGTCATATGCCCCAGGGGGGTGAGGAGGAAGGGACAGTTAAGATCTAATGGAGTATTTAGTGGTCATGGGAAAGGTTTTTCTTTACCTTACAGTAATGGACACAGGACATGGTAAATATCATCAAAACTTATTAAACTGTATCATCTAAATTGTAAACTATACTGTAAATCATTGACAATGTTTAGTTGCTATATTTTGCTCTCTGTATAATAGTTATAACAATGCTAACATCCAAAAAAAGGGGGGGGGTTAATATGGGGTGGTGTGGGGAAGGGGGGGTGGTTTGGTATCTGGGAGTCTCTGGTACTCTGTGTGTGACTTTGCTGTGACCTAAAACTTCTTTGAAAATTAAATGAAAATTTGGGAGACACTGGGGATTGAGAGGGGGAAGGTGTCATGGCACACCAGACATCTGATAACACAGTGATATAAGGAAAAAAAGAATATATATATATATATATTTTTTTTAAAGGCATTTCTTTTGCTTTTCTCCCCATTTTTTTTGAATGTCCCAATCCGCTAATTATATTTTGTTTTGTTCTGTTTTTTGCTTGTTTTTTTTTTCTTTTCCTGAGTTTCCTTATGTTTGTCTCTTGCATGTAAGCTTATCATTGTTGTTTCTTTTTCCTATTAAGTGTATTTGATTATTTTATGGACTACAAGTTCATGGAAGATTTAGATCACAGAAGGGTTACAATGGGTACTGCAGGGGATTATTGGTGGGGGGTGTCTGGGAGGGGGGATACATGGGAGTAAGTTCTTCCAAATATACATGAAAGATATACAAAATTGTTCAAAAGATCAAAGGATGGGGCATGGTCACGGTGGGTGGACAATCACACAATAAATGAGGGAATCTGAATTCCTAGCCTGGAGAGCTCTGCCACATTCTCCAAGGAAGCAGCAACAGTCCTCTGAGTGCAGGGACAGTGTCTGTCAAAAGAGGATGGCCCACTGATGAGTTCTTTTTATTGATGACTATCCTTATGACTCTTTGCTCTTGTAACTGAAACTTAGCTTAGTATTATGGGGTGCCTAAGGGTTGCCACCTGAGACCCTCCTTGTTGCTCAAATGTGGCCTCTCTCTAAGCCAAACTCAGCATATGAATGCATTACCTTCCCCCCAACGTGGGACATGACTCCCAAGGATGAGCCTCCCTGGCAACAAGTGATTAATACCAAGTGCCAACTGGCAACACAACTGGAAAAAGACCTTGAATAAAAGGGGGAAAAGGTATAGACAAATGAGTTCAAGTGGCTAAGAGACTTCAAAGAGAGTCGGGAGGTCATCCCAGAGGTAACGCTTACGCACACCTCAGTAGGAGCTCATAGAACATCAAAGTGCCTATCAACCCAAAAGTGCCTATCAAAAGCTCAGAGGGGCTCCTGAGATCTCTGGAGACACCCAGGTCCTATATAAAGGGGGATAGCCCCAGAGACTGACACCTTATCAGTGGGCTCCATTTTGGAATCTGTGCTCCTGAAAGTGACAGAATTGGACTCAAATAAGTCCTCCCTGCACATGGTTCATCAGTCCCTTCTATTCAAACCTATATGTGATGCTGGAGTTTTTAGGTATACTTCCAGAGACTGGAGCCTCTGGCCTACCTATGTGCCAGGTGTGCGTGGAATCTCGGTGGAGCTGCAACTCCTACCCTACAGCTCAATGGACTCATCCAAGTCACCTGATGAGGAGACAATGATGGGCAATGGCCATCCCAGGGAATGGAGAGGGCCTGCATCTGCAGGCAGGATCATCTCACCCACCATATCCATGGCATATAAGCCCTCTCTCACTTGGAGGTGGAGTGGACATCACCATCCCAGTCCCCTCAGGATTGGGGAAAGAACTATGGACTATGGTGGACTTGATGGTATTCTGTTGTACACATATGGTGATTCTAGCAATGGAAGAAATTATAACAGTGAGGTGGAGCCAGTGGCCACTGGACATTTTCGGGGCAGGGAGGGGATGTGTAGTTGAAATACAGGGGCTTTTTCGGGATTTGGAGGTTGTCCTGAATTTCATTGTGGCAACTGATGCAGGCCATTTTAAATCAGCACACACCATTCAGAACTGTGTGGGAGAGAGTGTGGTCTACGACGTGAACTGTGGTCTATAGTTGATGACAAGGCCCCAGGATGTGTAAGTCCATTGAGGGTGATGGGCCACATTTGTGGGAGATGTTTGTGTGGGATGTGGGGAACATGGGAATCCCGGTAGGTTCCGTGTAATATTTTAAGTAATCTAAGCACAACTCAAAAAAAATATATATATATATATATATATATATAACATTTTTGTAAGCAAATGCACATATATGCATATATATTTATATATCATTTTACAAATATTGGTATGTTGTGCAAATTTTGATTTTTACCCACAATAAAAAATAAATAAATTAAAAAAAAAAAAAAGAAACACAATGGGAGACACAACAACAACAACAAAAATAACAATAATAATATAAAGAACATATATAATTTACAGATGAAATTTTGTTTCTTAGAGAAAACACTAGTAATATAAAGAAATGAAGTATGGTCTAAAAATCAAGCCAAGGCAAAAAATTTTAACATTAAATAGTATATTGTCCAAAAGGAAGTCAAAATGGAAGAAGCAGAAGTTCAAAATACATATGAAATGAAAATAGCACAGGAATAATTATTTTAAATGTTAGGAGGCAAAACACTCCATTTAAATGCCCAATAATTGACTGTATTAAAAAAGTAAGATTAAACCATATGATGTCTATATTTAATAGATGAGGTGGGAAGATAGTGGAGTAGGGAGCTCCAGTACTAAGAATTTCCAGCAAAACAACAATTAAGCAGGTATGTATTGTTAGAAACAATTACTTTGTAACTCTGGAGGCAAGAAGAAAACTGTACAGCATCCAGAGAAGAGTAGAATGAAGAGGCTATCTGATGAGAAAGGCGGATTGTTGACGGGATACTGCCTGGGGGCCTGTGCTGTGCACGCGTGGAGTGAGAAGCTTGGGACATCTATCTGCGTGGATCAATGGCATGGACGGAACAGTAAAGATTCATGAGTTTTAAGGCTGCTGGTGGTGGTTGGCACAGATGGCTGAGCCCCACGGTTAGGGAGAAAAAATAAAATAAAACAAAACGGTCACATGGAGCCGCGAGCAGGACGAGAAAGTTTTATTTTCTGGGGATCTGGCTGCCTGGCGCCCCTTGGACCTTGTGTGAACAGAACAACCGAGCTAATCGGCACCCAGTGAACCGGAGTGGGGATTCTGGTCGGAGGACGGAGCTGATTTTCCTAGCGACCCAGGGATAAGACCGGGGCCACTGCGGAGCCAGGAAGAAGGGACACTTCCCAAAAGAGGGAGGGTTCTGTTGGAGGACAGGGAAGGGTATTTTTTATTTTGAGACATCGATCTGGCTGCCTGCACCACCCCATAGCTTTGGGGACCAGATAAGCCGACCTGAAGCAGCATCACACTGAGAGCACACGCGAATCTGCGCTCAAACTGATTTACTTAGCAACCCGGTGACGCTCGTGCTCGGCTCCAGAAGGGGCAGAATCGGCCGTCTTTAGCACTCCACACTGACTAACATCAGAGCTACAGCTACCCTGGGGAGTCCAGAAAGAGGGACGTGCTTGATTAATTTCCACGGGCCGAGCTAGGGTCCTTCCATAAGGGGGTTGGTCTAGAGGAGGAATTATTTTGGGTCCTGCATTCCGCTAAAAAAATTAAAAAAAATAAAAAATAGTGAGAAGGTCACTTCAATAAATGAAAAATAAATTCTTTTAAATTTAGTTTAATAGCTAAAAGCTGCTTCAGGACCTGCATATAGAACCCTGTGGGGAAATTCATTGATAAACACAAGTAGGCAGGAAGGATCCACGTGGACCCTAGGGGAATCACTGACCCCCCTTAGCTCTGTTTGACTGCTTGCCTGTGTGGATCTTTGGTTTCTCTCTGTTACTTTCTGGTCTATTGCTATTATTCCCGTTTTCCTGCCCCCTTCCGTTTTCCTTCTATTTTTTTTTTTTTAAAAAGGTGCTGCCAGCTGGTCGCTTCTTTGCTGGGCTTCTTATTTAGTAATTTCCCACTCGCTGTATATATATTGATTCTGAATTACAAACTATCGCTTATCCTTCTTGCATCTTTCTGCCTTCTGTTTTCTGTTGTGGCTCTTAGAGACAACATTTTTTCATAGGCCCACAACTTAAGGGTGTCAATTTCCATCCCATCTATTTTGTTTTGTTCTTTTTTTATTAGTATTAACTTTTTCCTTTCAAACTTTTCTCTACTATTTCTCTCCCACCTCATAATTCTAGCCTTCTAAATCACTATATATATATTCCTCCATTTGTTTTCCCAGTCCATTGTATTTTTTTCCCTAGTACTCTACAATGCCTACACAAGTTAAATATTCATCATTAAGTCTCATTTTGCCCCTCTTCTAACTTTTATCAATATTACTATTATCCTTCTGCTTTCCTTACATCTTTTGATTTCTCTGGCCCTAACCTTTTGCCTTCAAGGGAACATAGAAAAAAGTAAGGAAATAAAATAAGAAGAAAAACTGCCAAAGAGAAAACTTAACTCGCACACAGAACCAACTAAATAAAATTCTAGAGCATAGAGATTGCTAATAAAATGAACAAACCCATCAAGAAAATATGATGACCAGAGGGCAACAGAAAAATACAAATGACTATGAGAAACTGGAAATCATGGACCAGTCCAATGCACAAAAGAAAAACCAGGAAACAATGCAGAACATTGAACAACTAATCAGAGCTATCCAAACAAATATCATGGACCAACTTAAAGAACTGAAGGAAGAGATTAAGGATATAAAGAAGACACTGGGAGAACATACTGAAGAAATAGCAAACATGCCTAAAAAGGTAATGGATATGATGCTGAACAATGGCACAAGCCAAGAAACGAAATAGACTCTGGACTCACATAGCAGCAGATTTGAACAGGCAGAAGAAAGAATTAATATGTGGAAGACAATACATCTGAAATCAAACAGATAGACAAAAAAGAATAGAAAAAATCCAGCAGGGAATCAGGGATTTAAATGACAACACAAAATGCACAAACATACACATTATGGGCATCCCAGAAGGAGAAGAGAAGGGAAAGGGAACAGAAGGAGTGTAGAAGGAAATAATGGCTGAAACTTCCCAACTCTATTGAGAGAGATGGATGTGCAGATCCAGGAACCACAGCACACCCCAAATAGTATAAATCCCAACAGGTCAACTCCAAGGCATATACTTGTCAAAATGTCCAATGCTCAAGACAAAGAGAAAATACTCAAGGCAGCAAGAGAAAAGAGAACCATCATATACAAGGGAAGCACAATAAGATTAAGTGCTGATTTCTCAGCTGAAACCATGGAGGCAAGAAGACAGTGATATGACATAGTCAAAGTACAAAAAGAAAAAAATTTCCAGCCATGAATTCTCTATCCAGCAAAATTGGCATTAAAAAATGATGGAGAGTTCAAAATATTCACAGATAAACAGAAATTAAGAGAGTATGTCAAGAAGAAACCAGCACTTCAAGAAATACTAAATGAATCTCTACAAGTAGAAAGGAAAAAAATAAGGGAGAGAGAGTTGGAGGAGAGTTTAAAAACAACTGAAAAGATAAAAAGAGAAACAAAATAACATATGACATACATTAACCCAAAGAAAAAATGGCTGAAGTAAGAAATTTGTTATGAGCAATAACACTGAATGTTAATGGATTAAATTCACCTATCAAAAGACACAGATTGGCAGAATGGATAAGAAAATATGATCCATCTATGTGCTGTCTACAAGAAACCCACCTTCGACACTGAAAGTCTTCAAGGAGACTGAAATTGAATGGCTGGAAAACCATTTTACAAGCTAACAATAACCAAAAAAGGGCAGGAGTCACTATTCCAATATCAGACAAAATAGACTTTAAATGCAAAACTATTGTAAGAGACAAAGATGGACACTACATATTAGTAAAAGTAGTAATCTCTCAAGAAGAGAGAACAATCATCAACATTTACGCACCTAATCGGGGTGCCTCAAAATACGTGCGGCAAACTCTGGAAAAACTAAGAGGAGAAATAAATGCCTCTACAATTATAGCAGGGGACTTCAACACACCACTATCATCATTCACAGAACATCTAGACAGAGAATCAATAAAGAAACAAAGGCACTCAAAAATACATTAGAAGACCTGGACTTAATAGACATATATAGAACACTACACTCAAATACAGCTGGATTTACATTCTTCTCGAGTGCACATGGAACATACTTGAAAATAGACCACATGCTAGGCCACAGAACAACACTCAATGAATTCAGAAAGATTGAGATTATACAAAGTAATTTATCTGACCACAACGGAATGAAGTTGGAAATCACTAAGGGCCAGAGAAACAGTTAGGCACAAGGATATGGAAGTTAAACAACACACTCTTAGACAAACAGTGGGTCAAAGAGGGAATCTCAAAAGAAATCAGTAACTACCTTGAAACTAATGAAAATGCCAACACAACATATCAAAACCTATGGGATGCAGCAAAAGCTGTCCTTAGAGGGAAGTTCATAGCCATTAATGCATATATTAAAAAAAAGAAAGAGTTAAAATTGAAGACCTAACTGCACACTTGGAGGAATTGGAAAAACAACAACAAACTAAACCTAAAGGAAGTAGAAAGAAGGAATAACAAAGATTAGAGCAGAACTATATGAAACAGAGAATAAGAAAGCACTGGAAACAATAAACAAAACCAAGAGCTGGTTCTTCGAGAATATCAATAAAATTGACAAACCCTTAGCCAGACTAACAAAGAAAAAGAGAGAACAGATGCAAATACATAATATAAGGAATGAGCAAGGGGATATCACTACTGACCCCAAGGAAATAAAGAGTATCAAAAGAGGATACTTTGAAAAATTATATGCCAACAAGAATGATTATTTAGAGGAAATGGACAAGTTTCTAGAAACCCACAAACAGCCTACATTGATGAAAAAAGAAATGGATGAACTCAACAGTCCAATAAAAGTAAAGAGATAGACTCAGTCATCAAAAGCCTCCCAACTAAGAAGAGCCCGGGACCAGATGGCTTCACAGCTGAATTCTATCAAACATTCTGGAAAAAACTAACACCAATTCTGCTTAAGCTCTTCCAAAAAATAGAAGTAGAAGGAATATTGCCTAACTGATTCTATGATGCCAACATTACCCTAATACCAAAACCCAATAAAGATACCACAAGAAAGGAAAATTGCAGACCAATTTCTCTAATGAACCTAGATGCTAAAATCCGTAACAAAATACTTGCTAATCGCATTCAACAACATATCAAAAGGATTATACACCATGACCAAGTGGGTTTCATCCCGGGTATGCAAGGATGGTTCAATATAAGTAAATCAATCAATGTAATACACCACATAAACAGATTCAAAGAAAAAAATCACATGATCATCTCTGTAGATGCAGAAAAAGCATTCGAGAAAATACAGCACTCTTTCCTCATAAAAACAATACAAAAGATAGGAATAGACGGAAACTTTCTGAAAATGATAAAGGGTATATATGAAAAACCCAAAGCTAACATCATTTTCAACGGTGAAATCCTAAAAGCCTTCCCTCTGAGATCAGGAACTAGACAAGGATGCCCACTATCACCACTCCTATTCAATATTGTCTTACAAGTACTTGCTTAAGCACTGAGACAAGGAAAGGACACAAAGGGCATCCAGATTGGAAAAGAAGAAGTAAAAATTTCATTATTTGCAGACGACATGATCCTATACGTAGAAAGCCCTGAGAAATCTACAACAAAGCTTCTAGAACTTATGAAAGAGTTCAGTAATGTCGCAGGCTATAAGATCAGTGCTCAAAAATCCGTAGCATTTCTGTACACCAATAACGAGCAATCTGAGGAGGAAATCAAGAAAAAATACCATTTACAATAGTAACTAAAAGAATCAAATACCTAGGAATAAACTTAACTTAAGAGGTAAATGACATATACAGAAAACTACACAACACTGTTAAAGGAGATCAAAGAAGACTTAAATAAATGGAAGAATATTCCTTGTTCATGGATAGGACATCTTCAAGATGTCTCTCCTACCCAAACTAATTTACAGATTTAATGCAATCCCAATAAAAATCAACATTGTATTTTTTAAGGAACTGGAAAAACTAACCACAAAATATATTTGGAAAGGTAAGAGACCCCGAATTGCCAATGACATATTGAAAAAGAAAAATGAAGTTGGAGGTATCACATTACCTGATTTTAAAACATACTACAAAGGTACAGTGCTCAAAACTGCATGTTAGGGAAGCGGCTGTGGCTCAATCAGTAGGGCTCCCGTTTACCATATGGGAGGTTCCGGGTTCGGTTCCCGGGGCCTCCTGGTGAAGGCAAGCCCGCCCGCACGGCGTGGTTAGCTGACCCAGCGAGCACAAGCAGCAAGGGGGGGATAAATGAATAAATAAATAAAATCTTAAAAAAAAAAAAAAAAACAAAAAAAAAAAAACTGCATGTTGTTTGCACACAGATAGTCATTCTGACCAGTGGAACCAGATTGAGAGGTCTGATATAGATCCTCGCATATACAGTCATCTGATATTCAACAAGGCCACCAAGCCCGCTCAGTTGGGAGAGAATTGCCTCTTTAACAAGTGGTGCTTGGAGAACTGGATATCCATATCCAAAAGAATGAAAGAGGAATACCATCTCACACTTTATACAAAAATCAACTCAAGATGGATCAAAGATCTAAATATAAGAACCAAAACCATAAAGACCTTGGAAGATAATGTAGGGAAGCATCTACAGAATCTTGTAATAGGAAATGATCTCATGAACTTCCCACCCAAAGCATAAGCAGCAAGAGAAAAAATTGATAAATGGGATCTCCTCAAAATTAAAAACTTCTGCACCTCAAAGGATGTTATTAAGAAAATAAAAAGGCAGCCTACCCAATGGGAGAAAATATTTGGCAGCCATGTATCTGATCGGAGCCTAATATCCTGCATATATAAAGAAATCCTACACCTCAAAAATAAAAAGACAAACAACGCATTTTAAAAATGGTCAAATGACCTGAAAATACACTTCTCCAAGGAGAAATACAAATGGCTAAAAAGCACATGAAAAAATGCTCAACATTGCTTGCTATCAGGGAAATGCAAATCAAAACTACAATGAGATACCATCTTACACCCATCAGGATGGCAGCTATTAAAAAAACAGCAGACTATAATGAGATGGAAGTAAAACAGTACCAGGAAATTCCTGTTAGAAAAATCCTCTAACAATTGCGAGTGGAAACCCAGGTGCCCATCCGGGTCTGAAAAGAATCAGCATGTCATGCCCCAAAGATCAACCACTCCCCCTCCCTGCTGAAATGCTAACGGCAAATATCAACTTCTGGAACTGTGCCTGCTTGCTTTGCTCATAAACTTATGTAGAAATGTATATGTTTAACCCAATCCTGCCCTTTGGTGCATGCACGGGAAGGAGTGTCGCTCACTGGAAAGGAATCTATAAAAACTGCAGTCTCCGGATGTTAGGTGCGACTCTCACTAGGGTGTTCGCCTTGGCCGGTAATAAAGGTTTCATTGAAATTTTCTCCTGGGAGTCATTATTTGCATGAAGTATTCCACTTCATTTGGAGGTCCCGGTGAGATTGACCGGAGCCGGCCACACTGAGGCTTCCAGGGGAAGGCCTCTGAGAGACATTCCTCAGTCTGGCCAGAAAAACTCCAGGAGAGATTAATTATTCAACCTAAGAAACCACCAATTCTGTTCTTTTTTGGTAAATCTGGATCCAGGGAGGCCATTGCGCTGTCAGAAGTGGTGCTACTCCCTTGGCCTCAGAATAGGCTCAAGGTTTGTTTGTCTGTGTGTGCAGCCAGCTGTCTGTCTGTAACGTTTCTGTTCAGTTTTTGTTCCGTGCTTCTCTTGTTCATACCTATGGGTCAATCCTCCCCTTGCCTGTTTTCTAAAGAACTTTCAGGAATTCAAGAAGGCAGTGGCTGGATATGGAGCCAAGGTCAACCCGGGGACCCTCCGAAACCTCTGCGAATTAGGGTGGCCCACCTTTGGTGTGGGCTGGCCGTCTGAAGGCACTACAGACCTCCCGACAATCTACAACGTCTATGGCAAACCTGGCCACCCGGACCAGATTCCTTACATTGATGTGTGGTTAGATCTTCTTACAGACCACTCCCAAGAAACTAAAAATTTGTCTTGCAGGACAAGGGTGCTCAGCCAGCCAGAGCCTCAACTTCTATTGAAAGCTTCCGTGAAGAACCCCAGTCCTTCGGTCTAGCAGGATGCTCCTGATGAACCGCCCCCTTACCTACCTATCCCCCAACCTACCCCTTGCCCCCCTCCATCTGCCCCCTCTCTGTCCATTCCCTCTCCTCCTCCTCTAACCCAATCACCCACAATCTCTACCTTCCACTCCCCACACCCGCTGATACCTCTCTAACCAGCACCCCCATATGTGAAGGGGCACCCAGTATCAAGCTTCTGCAGATCCCCGCAACTTGCCTGACCCTGTCCCCTTATTGCCCTTCTGCCAAGCAGGTCCAGGCCTAGGTGATGATGGTCTCCCATTTATGGTGTATGCTCCCTTTTCGTCTACAGACCTGCATAACTGGAAAAATCAAAATCCGCCATTCTCAGAAAAGCCCCGGGGCTTAATTTCTCTCCTAGAAACTATCTTCTTCACCCATAACCCCACCTGGGATGACTGCCAGCAACTGTTACAGGTCCTATTCACTTCAGAGAAGAGAGATCGTATCTGGAGGGAGGCTGTAAAAACCATCATGGGTCGAGACGGCCAACCTACTACTGACCCTATCCAAATAGAAACTGTGTTCCTCTCAACCAGACCAGACTGGAATTACAATCAGGATCAAGGTAAGGAGGCTCTCGAGCGGCTTCGCCAGACTGTCCTACGTGGCCTTCGAGCCGCAGCCAGAAAGCCAACAAATCTTTCTAAGGCGAGTGAAACCACCCAAGGGCCTAATGAGTCACCCTCTGCCTTTTTAGAACGCCTAATAGAGGCCTATAGAAATTACACCCCTAAGAACCCTGAGGCACCTGAAAATCGTAGGGCTATAAACATAGCATTTGTATCGCAGTCTGCTCCTGACATACGAAAGAAATTGCAAAGGATCGAGGGATTTGAAGAGAAGCTATTATCTGAACTAATGGAGGTGGAACAAAAGGTGTATAACAATATACACCTTTTGTTCCAATACAATACAATACAATACAATACAATAGGGAAGATGCCAATACTCTAAAAACTAAAAAGGTGGCAAAAGTCCTGCTAAGCACAATAGCAACAGAAAGCGCTAGGTCCTTTTCCTCCCATGGATCCTCTGGGAACCAGAAAAAGCCAAGGCAGGGTAGATCAGGACTACAAAAAACCAGTGTGCTTATTGCAAAGAAAAGGGGCACTGGAAAAATGAATGTCCCCGATGCCGGGCAGGCCCCAGCCCAGCCCTGCAGTTGCTGGGCTGACGGGGCCAGGGCTCGCCAAGCCCCTGGGAGCCCATGGGGAAACTAACAGTTGGAGGCAGTCCGGTTGACTTCCTGGTTGATACGGGGGCTATGTACTCCGCCCTGAAATCGGGCCCTGGTCCCTTTGCAGCTGAATATACTTTGGTTCAAGGAGCCATTGGGAAAATACACTCTTATCCCTGGACCACCTCCCGGACTATTAATCTTGGAGCCGGAACCGTTACCCACTCTTTCATTGTTATGCCTGACTGTCCCTAACCTTTGCTGGGGCGAGACTTGCTACAAAAATTGAAAGCTACCGTCTCCTTCCAGGATGGTAAAACGAAACTAAAGTTCATCGTTCAGCCCCAGACTCTCCTAGTAACCTGCCCCATCTCAGAAGAATATCTCCTAACAGGCCTCAGGACACTGCCAATGGCTAATCAGTTGCTGCAAGAATTCCAGCACCTGGTTCCAGGAGTTTGGGCCGAAACCAATCCCCCTGGGCTGGCTCAGCATCAGGCCCCCGTGGTGGTGCAACTACTTAGCACATCTCTCCCCATCCGGGTATGGCAGTATGCAATTAGTCACAAGGCCAGGACTGAAATTGAAAACCACATCAGCCGTCTACTCGATGCAGGTATTCTTATTCCCTGCCAGTCCACGTGGAACACCCCCTTACTTCCTGTGCAGAAGCCAGGAAGCACAGACTATCGGCCGGGACAGGACCTCAGGGAAGTTAATAAAAGGTTTGAAACAATACACCCCACCGTCCCTAACCCTTACACACTTCTAAGCCAGCTCCCTCCAGAGCATACCACCCACTCTGTCCTGGATCTAAAAGATGTATTCTTTTCCATACTATTGGCACTGGTTAGCCAACTCGTCTTTGCTTTTGAGGACCCTCGGCCTGGGGTAAGCGGGCAAGCAACCTGGACCAGACTTCCCCAAGAATTCAAAACCTTCCCTACCTTGTTTGGGGAGGCTCTGGGGTGGGACTTGTCCCTCTTCAGGGAGCAGCATCCAGATGTTACCCTACTTCAGTATATAGACAACTCCTTCTAGCCGCACTGGACTCAGACTCTTGCAAAGCGGCAATCCTCAGCCTACTCAAAGCGTTGACGGAAATGGGGTATTGTATATCTGCCAAAAAAGCTCAGCTCTGCTTCCACTCCGTAACATATCTGGGATACATCTTGAAAAAAGGGGAGCAGCAACTTACACGTGACAGGATACAAGCCGTATTGGGCATCCCAGCACCGATCTCAAAATGACAGGTATGCGAATTTATTGGTACGGTGGGATATTGCAGGCTGTGGATCCCCGGATTTGTGGAAATTGCTAAGCCCCTCTACGCCGCCACGGCGGGCAAGGGAAATGACTTGTTGTGGACCAAAGAGCAACAAGAAGCCTTTGAAGGTCCGAAGACAGCTCTGGTGAGTGCCCCCGCCCTCGGGCTACCTGATCTGTCCAAATTCTTTCATCTATTCATTGATGAAAGTCAAGGGGTTAGCAAAGGAGTCTTAACCGAGTCCATTGGGCCTTGGTGCCAACCAGTAGCGTACCTCTCAAAAAAGTTGGACTATGTAGCTGCTGGATGGCCCAACTGCCTAAGAACAGTCGCGGCCACTGCCCTTTTAGTCAAGGAAGCCTCTAAGTTAACCTTTGGCCAAAATCTGATGGTAACGGCCCAACTTTCAGTAGAATCCCTCCTTTGCAGTCCTCCGGACCACTGGAGAGCTAATGCTAGAATCACACAATATCAAGTTTTATTGTTGAACCCACCCTCTGTGGTATTCTCAAAAATGGAGGCACTAAATCTGAGCACCCTGTTCCCTGACTCTAGTGCCCCCCCCCCGTGGCCCACAACTGCTTGCATTTGCTGGGAACCCTGATGGGACTATGCCCAGACCTCACTGATGTGCCTTTGCCGGAGATGGCAGCAGCTTTGTTAAAGACGGAGTCCGTTACGCGGGAGCAGCAGTAGTAGAGCCACCCAAAACTATCTGGGCTCAATCCTTAAGCCATGACACCTCCGCCCAATGGGCCAAACTAATAGCCCTTACCCAAGCACTAAGATGGGCAAAAGGCCGAACTGTCAATATTTATATGGACAGTTGTTATGCTTTTGCTACAGCCTATGTACATGGTGCACTGTACCAAGAGTAAGGATTCCTAACATCTGGAGGAAAAGAAATAAAAAATGGAGCTGAAGTCTTAGCACTAGTAGAAGCCATTTGGTTCCCTAACCAAGTAGCCATTGTTCACTGCAAGGGACACCAGAAGGGAAAGTCCCCGCAGGCTGAAGGCAACCGACTAGCAAATGAAGTCACACGAACTGCCGCCTTCCTACTAGTAGCCCTGTACAAATGCTCCCAAAAGTCCCCAGCCAGGAACCCCTGGTACTACGCTACGTCAAGCAGGGGGAAAGTCTAGGAGCTAAAATTTCCCCAGAAGGTTGGTTAGTCCTGCCTGATGGTAGAACATATCTACCTGAAGCAGTGGTGAGACAATTGGTCAAAAGGCTGCATGACACCACGCATATGGGTGGCACCAAATTAATAGAACTAATAAAAAGAGACTTTTATTTCTCGGGCTTGTCTGAAATCAGCAAAATTATCACATCAAGATGCGAAGTCTGCACCAAAGTAAATCAAAGAGGAGGTGTCCAAGTTCCAATGGGAACTAGGCTCCGCGGGATGAAACCAGGGGAGCACTGGGAAATAGACTTTACCGAGATAAAGTTGGGAAAATATGGATATAGGCATCTCCTGATGCTGGTGGATACGTTCTCGGGATGGGTGGAAGCCTACCCGACTAAAAAACGAAACAGCCATGGTAGTAGTTAAAAAGTTGATAGCAGAAATCATTCTGAGATTTGGGCTTCCTCTTAGAATAGGGTCAGATAACGGCCCAGCCTTCATAGCGCAGGTGACTCAACAATTGGCTAAAGCCCTGGGTATAAATTGGAAACTGCACTGTGCATTTCAGCCCCAAAGTTCAGGACAGGTTGAAAGAATGAACTGCACCTTGAAAGAAACCCTAACCAAGTTGGCTTTGGAGTCTGGTGAAAACTGGGTGAGTCTCCTTCCTTTTGCCCTCCTTAAAGCCAGATGTTCCCCTATGTGCAGGGCATTATGCCCTATGAAATATTATTTGGCAGACCCCCACCCCTGTTGCCCAAGTTGGGGTTAGAAAAAATATCTGAATATAACAACCAACATCTTTTCTCTACTCTAAAGGTGCTGGACCAGATTGAAAAACGGTCAGTTGGACTGTCCAAGAAGCCCATCTCCCTTGTTCAAGTACTAACCCTCCTTTATTTCAGGCACAGTCCGGAGATCTGGTCTTTCGGAAGCTCCAGGCTGGAACACTGGAGCCACGGTGGACTGGCCCATATGTGGTGATCCTCACAACACCCACGGCAGTAAAAGTCGCAGGGAAAAGGCACTGGATAGATGCATCCCAGCTAAAAGCCATCAGGTCTGGAACAAAGGACTCAAAAACATGAAAGTGGACAGTCATCAGGACAGAAAACCCTTTAAAAATCAAGATTTGCTGGATAAGTTAAGACTAAGGGTGGGGAAGGAGGGGGGAATATAACAATGCCCTGGTAAATGAGTTTGCTGTCCCTCCTGGTTACTAGCGTTTGCACTAGTAGTGGCTTTCGGTTAACCTCTTATTACTGGAGCATAACCAGAACCGAAGATGGGAAGGTTCTAAATGCTACTCAAACTACCAAGAAAAATCCTACCCTCTCTTTCGATTTATGTTCCCTCCTTGGAGAAGAATATCACATAAAGCCAAACAGCTCACGTCCCTTTACAAGTCGGGGATGTGGAAACCAGGAATTAGAGAAAGGACTAGCTCAGGTTCCGTTCTATGTCTGCCCTGTAGACAGGCCCCCAAAATGCAGTACTTAAGGGCAGTACCACTGTGCCCAATGGGGTTGCGAAACCTTAGCCCCATGAACTTCCAAAGATGCCGCTATCAGCCTGAACAGGGAAGCACAGCCCTAGAACCCAACTATAGGGTCCGGTAACCCCATCCACATCCATATTACTATTGGGTTTGATGATGTCTGGGAGGGGGATAAATCATGGGCCCTCAGGCTATATGTAACTGGTCGAGACCCCAGAATTGAGTTCACCATCCAGCGAGGTATGCTTAAACCCCCTCCACCTAATCCAGTTGGCCCCAACCAGGATATTTTCCTTAATTCAGAACTGGAAACTCCACCCAAAAATGAACCAAAAAACCTAACCTTCTCCAACCAAAAACCCACCAGGGCTCCTTTGTTGTCAATATCGTCTTCTGTCTTCGCCTCCTAAACAATACCCAACCAAATACTACCAAAGATTGTTGGCTCTGCCTAAACCCCCAACCTCCTTATTACATTGGAATAGGAAAAAATGAAAGTATTGTTCTTAATGCATCATTATATGTTCAGAAAATATCAGTGAATGAAAGCCAAAAACTGTGTAAGTGGGGTCATAAGCCAATTCTAACTCTGGGGGACCTGCAAGGGAACGGCACCTGTTTTGCCCCTTTCTCAGCCAGAATTAATGCAACTTTCCTAGGCCCCCACTGCTCATTACTTATTTTCTCTAACGAAACTGATGAATCTTATTATTGGAAGGCTCCTGGTGGCACCTGGTTCGCCTGTACTCGAAGAATCACCCTTTGTCTCTCTCCTCAAACCCTGTCACAATCTGAAACTGAAAAAAAAAAACCCCATTGTCTGCATCCTGGTGCATATCATCCCACAGGTATATCGGTATTCAGGCGAAGGAGGCCGTGAACATTTTAGAACCGTAAGCCGATTTAAGCAAGTTCCCATTCTCATTCCAATTATGGTTGGTCTTGGGATTGGGGGCTCAGCAGCCTTGGGAACGGCTGCCCTGGTCACTGGTAAAGAAAACTTTAAAACCTTATCTACTCAAATTGACTCAGACCTAAAGGGGTTAGAAAAGTCAGTTAGTCACCTCAAAACATCCTTATCCTCTCCGGCAGAAATGGTTCTACAAAATAGGCATGGGTTAGATATGTTATTCTTAAAAGAAGGAGGACTGTGTGTAGCCTTAGGCGAAGCCTGCTGTCTCTATGCTAACCACTCAGGAGTAATTAAAGAAAGCCTCTCACTAGTTAAAAATAGGTTGAAGGAATGAGAAGAACTCAGGACCAAAAATGTAAATTTGTATGAAAGCCTGTATTCATGGTCTCCATGGCTAACTATCTTAATCACCACCGTTGCAGGCCCACTTGTCCTCGTTCTACTAGGATTCCTAGTAGGCCCTATTTTCATGAACTGTCTCACTTCCTACATCCGAAAAAAAATACAGGCAGTAAAGTTAATGGTATTGTGAACTCATTATGATTCCTTAGCCACTGATGCGGAGTCAATGGTTTGACTAATGTTATTATTACAGGAGTAGGGAATGAGAAGGAAGTAAACAGTACCAGGAAATTCCCGGTAGAAAAATCCTCTAACAATTGCGGGTGGAAACCCAGGTGCCCATACGGGTCTGAAAAGAATCAGCATGTCATGCCCCAAAGATCAACCACTCCCCCTCCCTGCTGAAAGTGCCTGCTTGCTTTGCTCATAAACTTATGTAGAAATGTATATGTTTAACCCAATACTGCCTTTTGACGTGCGTGCAGGAAGGAATGGCGTGCACAGGAAAGGAATCTATAAAAACTGCAGTCTCCGGATGTTAGGCGCGACTCTCACTAGGGAGTGCGCCCTGGCCGGTAATAAAGGTTTCATTGAAATTTTCTCCTGGGAATCATTATTTGCCTGAAGTGTTCTACTTCAATAAGTGTTGGAGAGGATGTGAAAGAATAGGAACCCTAATCCACTGCTGGCGGGATTGTGAAATTGTCCAGCCACTGTGGAGGACAGTTTGGTGGTTCCTCAGTAAACTAACAATAGATCTTCTGTATGATCCAGCGATTCCACTGCTGGGTATATACCCAGAAGAATTGAAAGCAAAGACAAGAACAGATATATGCACACCAATGTTCACAGTGGCATTGTTCACAATTGCCAAAAGTTGGAATCTGCCCTGGTGCCCATCAACAGATGAATGGATAAACAAAATGTGGTACATACATACAATGGAATATTACTCAGCTGTAAGAAGGAATAAAGTGCTAACACTAGGAATAACATGGATGAATCTTGAAGACCTTACGTTGAGTGAAGCAAGCCAGGCATTGAAGGATGAACAGTACATGACCTCACTGATTTGAATTGAGGAAAGTGAGCAGTCTCTGAGAACCATTGTCTGAAAGATAGGTTAACAAGGGAGAGAAAGAGAAGAGAAGGTTGTGAGCCATCACGCATATGGACATAATCTATGGTAAATTGATCAGAGTATAGTTGCATATTGAAGGATAGGACAGGTGGATAGAGACACTACTGGGTTTGGTGGTGCAGGGTTGACAGGTAAGTAGATTAGGAAGGGCGGATTAGAATACCCAGGATACTGGGGGGAGAGTTGGGAGGGGGACTAGGTGAACATGGAATTTGTGGGTATGATGTTGAAAGTGCAGGAGTGGGAATGCTCTTATGGCAGTATGACAAGGTAGTGTCACTGGTTTAGGGTATAAGTTGGGGGAGCATTCATGAAGGGGTGCATCTGGAGTAGGCTTCTGGGGAATGTGTGAATGTTCATCCTGTCATAAGTTGTTGTGTCAGGGAGTGGAGACACACATGGTGAGTGGGAAGAAGATGGATCCCCATCTTTGGGAGGACCGATTCACCCAGAAACAGACAGGTGTGTGTCTCTTAGGCACAAAGGTGGATCCTAATAGGAGAGGATAATCGGCATGTCAAGACCTCTTGTTGCATGTAACTATGAATCTTGTCATCCAATGAGTCAAGACAGGGGAGTGTCATGAGCCCTAGGGGCATGGGGAGGAAGGAACAGAAAAGATCAAACGGGGTATTTAGTGGCCATGGGAAATGTTTTTCATTACCTTACAGTAATGAACAGAGAACATGGTAAATATCATCAAAAAATTATTAAATTGTACCATCTAAATTGTAAACTATACTGTAAGCCATTGACAATGTTTAGTATCTGTAACCGTTGGGGAATTTGATGTAATTATGAATTCCAAAAATATAATTGAATCATGCTTGTAAACTGATCTGTTAATCTGGGCATGATTAGGTTAGGATTAGGGCATTGAGCCCCACCCCTTGGTGGGTGGGGAATTGAATATAAAAGGCAAGGCAAAGGACAGTTGAAGCAGTCTTTTGAGAAGCAGTTTTGATGTTGGAAAGAAAGCCCCAGGAGAAGAGAAGCAAGCCGTTTGCCTGATCGTCTACAGCTGAACTTGTGGAGGAAACAGGAGGTAAGCCCGGAGAGAAATGCAGCCCTGGGAAGAGAGGAACCCCAGAAGCCTGAACCCTGGCAAACGCCAGCAGCTGTCTTGCTCTAACACGTGGCAATAGACTGTGGTGAGAGAAGAAACTTAATGCTTTATGGCCTGGTATCTGTGGACTTCTACCCCAAATAAATACCCTTTATAAAGACCAACCCATTTTTGGTACCTTACATTAGCACCCCTTTGGCTGACTAATACAGTATCTATGCTTCACTATCTGAATAACAATTATAACAATGCTACCATCCACATAAAAAAGTTTTGATATGGGGTGAGGAAAGGGGAAGGAGGTTGGGTATATGGGAGTCTCTAGTATTCTGTGTGTGACTTTGCTGTGACCTAAAACTTCTTTGAAAATTAAATGGAAAGTTGGGAGACAATATGGAGTGAGAGGGGGCAGGTGCCATAGTACAGACTGGACACCCAACAATGCAGTGATAAAAAGAAAAATGTAAAAATATATATATATTTTACTTTTTTTTCCATTTATTGAATATCCCAATCCTTTAATTTTATTTTATTTCTAGTGTTTTTTAAAGCTACCATGTATTATAGCTCTTATATTTAAACTTATCTTTATTATTTCATTTTCCTATTAATTGTAGTTGGCAATTATATGGGCTTCATCTTCAAGGAAGGTTTGGATCACAGAAGGGTTACAGAGGGGGCAGAGAGGATCATTGGTGGGGGGTGTCTGGGATGGGGGTTTCATGGGAGGAAGTTCACTGAATATACATGAAAGATACATAAAATTGTTCAAATGATCAAGGGGTGGGGCATGGTCACAGTGGGTAGACAATTACTCAATAACTGAGGGAATACAGAATTCCCAGCCGGGAGAGCTCTGCCACATTCTCCAAGGGAGCAGCAACAGTCCCCCGAGTGCAGGGGCAGTGTCTGGCAAAGGAGGAGGGCCCACTGATGGGTTCTTGTTTTTGATGACTAGCCTTACGAGTCTTTGCTCTTGTTATTGAAACTTAGCCTACTGTTATGTGGTGCCTAAGGGTTGCCACCTGAGAGCCTTCTTGTTGCTCAAATGTGGCCTCTGTCTAAGCCAAACTCACCATATGAATGCATTACATTCCCCCCAGCGTGGGACATGACCCCCGGGGATGAGCCTCCCTGGCAATGAGGGATTACTACCAAGTGCCCACTGGCAATATGACTGGAAAAAGACCTTGAATAAAAGGGGTAAAAGGTAAAGACAAATGAGTTCATGTAGCTAAGAGACTTCAAAGAGAGTCGGGAGGCCATCCCAGAGGTAACGCTTACGCACACCTCAGTAGGATCTCATAGAACACCAAAGTGGATATCATCCCACACAGAGGGGCTCCTGAGGCCTCT
Source organism: Tolypeutes matacus (assembly GCA_026826555.1). Lineage (NCBI taxonomy): Eukaryota > Metazoa > Chordata > Mammalia > Cingulata > Chlamyphoridae > Tolypeutes > Tolypeutes matacus. Next base: position 779,847 of record JAKSZT010054451.1, read on the forward strand.
GGAGATGCCCAGGTCCTGTATAAGGGGGGATAGCTCCAGAGATTGATGCCTTATCAGTGGGATCTACTTTGGAATCTGTGATCTTGAGAGTGGCAGAGATGGACTCAAATAAGTCCTCCCTGCACATGGTCCATCAGTCCCTTTTATTCAAACCTATATGTGATGCTGGAGTTTGTAGGTGTACTTCCAGAAACTGGAGCCTCGGTCCTGCCCATGTGTCAGCTGTGCCTGGAATCTCAGTCAAGCTGCAACTCCTGCTCTACAGCTCAATAGACTCACCCAAGTCACCTGGTGAGGAGACAATGATGGACAACGGCCATCCCAGGAAATGGAGAGAACCTGCAGCTGCAGGCAGGATAATCCCATCCAACATATTGATGGGATATAAGCCCCCTCTCACTTGGAGGTGGAGTGGACATCACCAGCCCAAACTCCTCAGGATTCGGGGAAGAGCTATAGACTAGAGTGGACTTAATGGTATTCTGTTGTAGACATAATGTGATTCAAGCAATGGAAGAAATTACAACAGTGAGGTGGAGACAGTGGCCACTGGATGCTTTTGGGGCAGGGAAGGGAAAAGCAGTTGTAATACAGGTGCTTTTTCAGGACTTGGGAATTAACCTGAGTAACTTTACGACGACAGATATAGGACATTTTACATCAGCATATAACATGCAGAACTGTGTGGGAGAGAGTGGGGTCTACAAGGTGAACTATGGTCCATGCTTCGTGGCAAAGCCCCAGGATGTGTATATCCATTGCAGGTGATATGCCACATTAATGAAAGATGTTTATGTGGGATGTTATGGGAGGTGTGGGAGGTGGAGAACATGGGAATCCCTGTAATTTTTGTGTAGCATTTATGTAATCTAAGCATCTTATTTTATATATATATATTTGAAAAAAAAACCTGATTTCTTTAAAGTAACCTCTCTCGGGGACTCTTAAATCAGGGTAAAGTCCCATCTGCGTCTCTTGTGAAATTTTCTACCCTGGTCTCCAGGCCCCACCCCTACCTCCTACCTCAGACAGTTGCCAAAATAAACCTGGCTATAGGCTCTGGGCTAGTGAGGGCCAAACTATGGATATATTTACTTATAGAAACATTCACACCAACATTAATATCTACCTTATTATAAATGTCTATACATATTAACTTAAAGGTCCACAACATGGCTTCTGTATCACTCTGCTGTCAGTTGCTCTGACACAATTGTGCATGCTTTTATTTTCATGGAAACAATTGGAGCAATTTTAACTCCTTTCCCACTCCTGTCTTTTCATTCCCTACCCCACCCATCCCTACCTGAGATCAGAGCAAATGCTATTTTTGGTCAGCAGAATCATGCTCATCCTGTCTTTCCTCACCAGCCCCGCCAAGTGGTCTCCTTCTCTGAGTCCCCTTTGGAGGGCAGACAGTTCACTGTATCCTCTATGGGATCCTGGTTCCTCCCAGACTCCCCACATACTCAGTCCTCCCTTTCACTGCTCATATCTTTGGGCAGAAGGTGCAAATTAATGCCACGTCATGGCCACAGGGTCATGTCAGGCCTAGGCATCCCTGTTAGTCCTGATGATGATAAGGATGGAGGGAGAAACCCAAACTACATTCAGATGCTTTTAGCTCTTTGTAGGTATTTTTAGAGGATCTCAGTAAAAGTGAAAGTCAGGTAGGAGAGTTTGGTATATTAATGAAAAAAAAAACTTGTGTTATATTAATGGAAATAATAAAACAATAGAGTAATCTTGGTGATTTGAGTCTTTGGGCTTTGAATTGTTTTGTTTTGTTTTTTTTACCGGGAGATCTACAGGGATCGAACCCAGGTCCCTCCATATGACAGATGGACACCCAACCATCCGAGCCACATCCGCGCCCCTGAATTGTTTTATTTTTGAGGTTCCAGGACCAGGGATTGAACCTAGGACCTTTTATGTGGGAAGCTGGTGCTCAACCCCTAAGGCACATCAGCTCCCCTGTGTTGGTTTTATCATATGTTTGTTTGATGTTTCTTTTTATTGTTCCTTTAGGAGGTACCAGGAACCAAACCCAGGCCCTACTATGTGGGAAACAGGCACTCAACCACTTGAGCTACAGCTACTTCCTTGAATTTCTTTTACTTAAAAATAACTTCCTGTTTATTTAAATTATTTATAGTGCTTGCTTTGGCAGCACACATACTAAAATTAGAATGATACAGAGATTAGCATGGCCCATGTGCAAGGATGACATGCAAATTCATGAAGCACTCCATATTTTTAAATTGTATTTGGCTATTTTAATGGCTTCATTTTTGAAGAAGTTTTGGATCACAGAAGGGTTACAACTGGGGCAGGGGAAGATCATTGGTGTGGGGTGTCAGTGATGGGGCACACATGGGAGGAAGTTCACCTGGGCATACATATAAGGTATATAAAAATGTTCAAAATTTCATCAGGCATGTCACAGTGGGTGGAGACTCACACAATAACCATGAGAATATTGAATTCCCATCCTGGAGAGCTCTGCCACAGTCCCCAAAGTGTAGGGGAAATTACTGGCAATGGAGGATGATCCATTGATGGGCCCTTGATATTGATGATTGTGCTTATGAGCCTTTGCTCTTGATATTGAAACTTAGCCTATTGTTGTGGGGTACCTAAAAGTTGCCTCCTGAGAGTCTCCTTCTTGCTCAATTGTGGCCTCTCTCTAAGCAAAACTCAGTATATAAATGCATTACCTTCCCCCCAGTGTAGAACATGACTCCTGTGATTGAGCCTCCCTGGCACTGAGAGATTATTACCAAGAAACAATTAGCAATGCAACTGGAAAAAAAAAACACCTAAAATAAAAGGGGTAAAAGGTAAAGACAAATGAGTTTATATGGCTAAGAGACTTCAAAGTGAGTCATGAGGTCATCCCAGAGGTAATGCTTATGCACATCTCAGCAAGATCTCATAGACTGCCAAAGTGGATACTGTCCCAAATAGTGGGGCTCCTCAAGGCTTTGGAGACACCCAGGTCCTATGGTTAGGGTAGATAGCTCCAGAATTTGGTGTCTTGCCAGTGGGCCCTATTTTGGAGTTTGTGTTCCTGAGAAAGACAGAGTTGGACTCAACTACTTCTTCTCTACACATGACTCATCTGTCCCTTCTATTTAAACCTATACTTGGTGCTGGATCTTGTAGGTGTACATCCAAGAGACTTGAGTCTTTGGGCTGTCCATGTGGCAGTGGGGCAGGGAACCTCAGCGGAGTTACAACACCTTCTCTATAGCTCTTTGAACTCACCCAGGACAACTAACAAGGAGATGATGATGGACAATGACCATCCCTAGGAACAGAGAGAATCTGCAACTGAAAGCAAGATAGTCCTATTCATCTTTCTCATGGATATGAGCCCCCTCTCAATTAGAGGTGGAATCACCACCCCAGAATCCTCAAGACTGGGGAAATAACTATAGACTAGAGTGGACTTACTGGTATTCTACTATAGATATATTGTGATTCTAGCAATGGAAAAAATTACAACATTAATGTGAAGCCAGTGGCCACTGGAGGCTCTGGGGGCAGGAAGAGGGAAATACAGTTGTAATATGGGAGCTTTTTGGGGACTTGGGTATCATCCTGAATGACAAATATAAGTCATTTTATAACATCACATAACATGCAGAACTAGGGGAGGGAGTGTAGACTACAATATGAACTATGGTCCATGCTTAATGGCAAAGCCTGGGGATGTATTTAACAATTGCAGTGAATGTGCCACACTAATGAAGGATGTTCATGTAGAAGGGTGTGGGTGGTGTGGGGAGTGGAGCATATGGAAATCCCTATATTTTTTTGTGTAACATTTGTGTAATCTAAGTATCTTTTTATAAAATATATTATTAAAAATCAGATAGTTAAATAAATGAATAAATAGTTTGTAGTAATAACAAGGATAATAAAAGAATAATAAAGCCCCTTATTCTGTTAATATCTTATTTTTGCCCATCCATTTTAGGATTTGAGTTAGGAGTCCAGAGTCAAAACTCTTTTGAAATAATTTTTAAACAAAGAAATCCCTGCGACTAAAATATTATTTTCATAATAACAATGTCCAAAGATGATCACGAATGTAATTCTCAGCATTGTTTCCATGTCCTGGTTTATTGAAGGATCTATTGGGCCAGAAACACTGAATCGACAAATACCTCCTTCAGACTCTATTCCGGTTCTACAAATGTCAGACATGGGGGGGTCCTAGGCCCTCATTTACAGATGGGGACTATGAGGCCATGAGAGGGGAAGGGCCAGGCTGGGGCCCACAAAATTTGAGTGGCAAGGAAGGACCAGAATCGGCTCTCTGCTAACTTTTGCTCTCAGGACCCCAGTTCAGGCTTACATTCTGTTATTTGCCTGGGGGAATGGGGTGGGTTCCCTCTTCCTGTGGCTATGTGTGGCCGTCTGGATATGTAGCCTGCAGAGCAGGTTGGGGTGCAGTGGGGAATGGGGTGACCCTGAATCTCTGTGGTATAGACCTGGGCCAGTGTCCTTTACCCTTGAACATGGCTAATTTTGACTATGGTCTCATCAGGCCTGGAACCCTTACTTAATGCCTAATAGGCTTGGTCAGCTCCAAGCAAGGAGCAGCAGACTTCCTGCTTGCTGTGCAATGAGAAATTGACTCATTAGAGGGCAAAGGCTGGAGAACTTGGATGAGAACAGCCACCTCTGACCCAGCCTCAGAGTCCTGGCTCCAGAAAGAAGTGAGGGAATCCCAGTGGGAGGGTGTGTTCGATGGTATATGGGGGGAAAGGGCATGCACACCTGTAGCAGTTTGGTATTATTTATGAATTACAAAAATAGATAGTGGATTATGTTTGTAAACTGGTCTGTTCCTCTAGGCATATTAAATTTAGAAGTTTCACTTTTACTTGATTAAATTAAGATTGGGGTTTTGATTGGGACACATAAGTAGGACTTTGAGTCTCCACACCCTCAGTGAGTGGGGACTCACAGAGGAAATGACAGGACAGAGGAGACAGTTGGAGTATTGATGCTGGAGCCCCAGGGAAGTAAATACACAGAGAAGCAGATGCATGAGGAAAGAGAGAGGGCTCCATGTGACACAGAAGAGGCCCCAGGAAGAGAATCAGTCTGATAGTCTACAGCTGCCCTTGTGAAGAGAGCAGAGCAGCTGAGCCTGGAAAGAAATGAAGGAGCTGGGACCAAGAAGCCTTGGGAGGAAAGGGAAGGATAACCCTTGCAGAGACCAGCAGCCTTCCTGCTCCAACATGGGGCAACAAATTTTGGTGAGGGAAGTAACTTATGCTTTATGGCCTTGTGACTGTAAGCTTCTACCCCAAATAAATACCATTTATAAAGCCCAATAGATTTCTGGTATTTTGTATCAGCACCCCTTTGGCTGACTAATACAACATCCTTCCCAGCTTTCAGCTTTTAAAATATTTGAATAAACTGAGAAAATTGATTCACTTGTGACAAGTACTTGAAATCATTATGTAAATTGTGAGATATGAAAAATTCTGTGAACAACTGCCATTCATTCATCAACAACATGACAAATCCTATAAACTAGCAGTGAAATGTCCTTCACTCTGTCCACCTGCCTGGTCTCAACATCACTGCAAAAAAGACTTTTCACAGAGACCCATCCCTCCCTTCCCTAGCCCTCTTCCCTCCTATTCCTTCCTAAATTAATTCATTTTCTTCTGAAATTGACAGAGGGTATTCTAAAGAATTCAATCAAGGAAACATAACAAATGAAAAAGAAAACCATCCAACTTTACACAAAATGGAAATGATCCATCATCAAGATCAGTCAGAGGAAGCTCCTACCAGCTGTCTTCCTACTCTTATATGGAGATGAAAGAATAGAAAGCTGACAGATGGAATATTTGTTTGGAAAGGTGGAAATAGACAGATTTAGCAATAGCCAGCTGCTGAGCTTGACAAATACATTTGTATAAAAATATATATTCTACTTTTCAATTAAACATAAATTTCATGTCTCCTGGACCTCACAGAAGATAAAGACAGGATGTGGTTTTCTGTGCTGACATTGCTCTGCAGGGCTGGAGGCCAGCCTAACCTCCCAAATCCTGTGTGACTTTGTTTTTGTCATGGAAGCTTGAACAAGTATTTCTTTCTCTGTGAAGCTGAGAACTTGACTGAGGCAAGTTGGGATATCCAGCCACACTCCCCCTAGGCTTAAGTTTCCATGAAATGCATTGGGCCATGTGAAGACACAGCTCTTTCCTTCCAAGGAAAATTTCAGTGCTTCATCTGTGAAACAAGTTCTCCATTTCATTTGTAGCTACTCTACTTCAGAGACACCTGTCTTTATGCCAGGTGGCTTTGTCCTGTTGCCAAATGTCTTTTCTATAAATGTTCTATTTTGCTTGGCTTTATCTTTTATCTGTATTACTATGATTTTCCAAAAATTTCCTCCACACTGCTAATTTGACTTCCAGCTATGTCTATTATGTTATACATTTATATATTAGTTTTGTAGTTGTCATGTATCAGTTCTCATAATCACCATTTCCTTGTCATTTTATCATTCTATATGTGGGTCCTGAGATCCTTTACACAGAGTTACCTTTAAAGGATGAATCCTTTCTTCTTGCACTTCCTGACACTGAGGTCTTTTGGGGGGTGGTTGGCATTTGGGTAGGGGTCTTGCTACCCTGTGAGCAACTTTCATTGGATGTCTCAGGATCTTCTCACTCTCAGAGACAGTTTCTCATGACACTTCCCCAGGTGGGTGAATTTTTATTTGATATTCTGACCCCTCTATGGACACTCAGTCTTTTTCCCTCCTGGGAAAACCTTGGGTATTGACCCTTTAAGTCTACCCCATCAACTTTCCCTCTCTCCTCTTTAACAGCTTTGATTGCACATTCTATAGATTAATGTCATTTTGTATATATGATTCAAGGCACTGAAAAGTGTAGAGAATAGCAAAAGGCATATTATGATGCTGTGATGATTTGAAGTGTTATGGGCCCCAGAGTTCTGAAAGCTTCAAGTGAAAAGTTCTTAAAGTTAATCCATTCCTGTGGGTGTGAACACATCGTAAGTAGGTAAGACTTTTTGATGAGGCCACTTCAGTTAAGGTCTGACTCCTCTCAATCAAATGGGTCTTAATCCTATTACTGGAGTCCTCTATAAAGAGAATGAAGGGAGAGAGAGAGAGAGAGAGAGGAGAAAGCCAGGGAAGTAAGAAGCTAAAAGTAATGAAACCCAGATGAGACAGGAGAGATCAGCAGATCCAAGCATTTGCCTTACCATGTGGCAAAGGAGCCAAGGTTTGGCAACAGCCAGTCTTTGGGGAAGAAAGCATCACCTTGATGATGGCTTTATTTGGACATTTCCCTGGCCTCAGACTGTAAGCTAATAAATTCTCATTATTTAAACCAAACCATTTCATGGTATCTGCTTACAGCAGCCTAGGAAACTAAAGCAAATCTGATCCTCTATATAAAAATATCATATTTTAAAAATTTGTTTCAACTATTTTCAGAGAAATAAATTTCTATGGATCCAGTGGGAGACCCAATTCCCCTCCCTCAAACAGTTGATTTAGATAGCTCTGGGTGATTACGAACTGCACTGTAGGAGCAGCTGACTCTTGGAGCTCCTTACTCTGCCACCATTTTGCCTTTCCTCTCCATATCTATTAATTTTTGCTAACCTATTGGTTGTGAAATAGAGTCTTGTACTTATTTTGGTTTTCCATTTTAGCCAGGAGCCTAGGTATCTTCTCTGACTTGTTGACCATTCCTTTTCCTTCCTGTGTGCTGCCCATGTACATTCCTGTGGGTGTGAACCCATTATAAGTAGATAAGACCTTTTGATGAGCTACTTCAATTAGAGTGTGACACTCCTCAATCAGATGGGTCTTAATACTATTACTGGAGTCCTCTATTAAGAGAAAGAAGTGAGAGAGAGACAGAGAAGGAGGTGAGAAAGAAAGAGAGAGAAGAAAGCCATGGAAATAAGAGGCTAAAAGCAATGAAACCCAGAAGAGATCTATTGCCTTTGATGCCTCTTCTGGCCATCTGTCCCAAGCTATGCTGCTAAGTGTTAGCTGGTGATTCACAAGTGTGTTAATACATTCTGGACAGTAATTCTAGAACCAACATGAGTATTGCAAATATTTTTTCCCTCTGGGGCTTGTCCCTATATTTTGTTTGTGACTTTGGTTTTTTTTTTTTTTTTTTTTTTTTTTTTCAGATACATTTTTTAGAAGGCACCAGGGATTGAACCTGGGACCTTGTACATGCAAAGCAGGTGCTCAACTACTGAGCTACAGCCATTCCGCATTCAGATACTTTTAATTTTAATGCATTTACATTTATCAATCTTTGCCTGCATGGTTTGGTTCTGTGTGCCATAACCAATAAATCTTCCTCTAATGAAATTCCACAGGAGCTTGCTGTATATTCTATTCTAAGTGGCTTATAGTTTGGCTTCTCATTCCTGAATCTTTGCTGTTGCCTTAGCTGACATCAGTGGTGGCAGATCACTCAGCAATAACCCTGATCAGTAGGTGCCCCAGAAATGTCCCCTGCTCATGTCCAAGTTGGTGACCCTGGGTTCTGTTCTCTGCACACCAGGTGGGTAGTGGGGAAAGATTGAGCCTGCAGGATGAGTCCTATCCAGCTCTCCCTGAAGTTGCAGAACCAGGTGCCTTCCACATACCATCTGGACTATGGTTGAAAGTCCTATGAGCAGCATGGTAGGAGGGCATGCCCATTCATCCACAGTTTACCTTCCAAATCCTCCAGCTACCACCCCCAACCCATTACCATGCAGCCTGGCAAAAGATGCTTTGAAGACATGCAGGGTCAACCTTCCCAGTGCTGAGTTGTGCTAACTCACTTAACTTTCAGGAAAATGCTCTGAGGTCTATGGTATTTGCACTTAATGAAACTGAGGCACATAGAGGGGAAGTAATTTGTCAAAGGACATGCAGTCAGGAGGTGGCAGGTCTAAGACTGGGACCCTGGAACCTGGCTCCTGAGTCTGTCCTCTAATCAGGACTCCTGCCACCCTTGTATGAATTCCCCAACACCAATAACTTGTATTGTGAAACATTTATAACAAATTCTGAAAGAGCATCATCAAAGTATTACTACTAAGTATAGCCCATATCTTACATTTGGTGTGTTTTTTTTGCCCAACCCATCCAATTATATTTTTTTGTTCATAAACCATACAATTTACCTAAAGTGTACAATCAATGGCATATGGTATAATCACAGAATTGTGCATTCATCACTTCCATAAATATTAGAGCATTTTAAAAAGATACTTAGATTACATAAACGTTACATAAAAAGTACAGAGGATTCCAACATGCCCCATTCCCTACCCCTCCCACAATCTCCTACAATAACCACATCCTTCATTAGTACATTTCTACAATTGATGAACACATTTTGGAGCACTGCCATTAAGTGTGGATTATAGTTTACATTATAGTTTAAACTCTCTCCCACACATTTTTGTGAGTTATGACAAGATATATAATGACCTGTATCTGTTTTATTCAGGACAATTCCAGTGTCCCAAAAAATGCCACTATATTACACCTGCTCTTTTGTTAGAAAGATACTTAGGTTACATAAATGTTACATAAAAAATATAGAGGATTTCCATATGCCCCACTCCCCACATCTCCCACATTTTCTCACATTAACAACATCCTTCAGTAGTGTGGTACATTCATTGCTATTGATGAACACATTGCATAGCATTGCCACTAAACATGGATTAAAGTTTACATTGCAGTTTACACTCTTTCTCATCCAATTTTGTAGGTTATGGCAGGATATATAATGACATTTATCTGTCATTGCAATGTCATTCAGGATAATTCCCAAGTCCCGAAATTACCCCTGCATTACTCCTCTTTTTCCCTCTCCTTCGAACATTTTAATTACTCCAAAAAAGAAAAAAAAAACCCAAACCACTATCATACCCATATGTTATTGCTAATTACAAATCTTGTAATGTGCTTTCACCATTTCTATTTATTTCCAAACATTCACAAACAACTTTTTTACCAATTCTACACAGACTAAACTTCAGCTTTCCATTCTCTAAACACATTCAATTCTCTGGTGACTTACATTCTAGCTATTAACTCCATGAGTTTGCTCATTTTATTTATTTCATAATAGCAAAATCATACAATATTTGTCCTTTTGTGCCTGGCTTGCTTCACTCAACATAACGTCCTCTGGATTCATCCACATTGTCATATACTTCACGACTTTATTTTTTCTTACAACTGCATAATATTCCATCTTGTGTATATACCACAGTTTTTTTAATCCATTTTACAGTTGATGGTCATCTAGGTTCTTTCTATCTTTGGACAATTGTGAATTACATCGTTATGAACATTGGTGTGCAGATGTCTCTTTGTATCACTGCTCTCAGTTCTTCTGGGTATATACCTAGTAGTGGTGTTGCTGCATCACATGGCAGATCTATATCCAACTTCCTTAGGAACCACCAGACTTGTACAGTGGCTGTACCAGTCTATATTCCCAACAATAGTGTATAAGCATTCCTATCTCTCCACATCCTCTCCAACATTTGTAATTTTCTGATTTTTAAAATAGTGACCATTTAGTAGGTGTGAAATGACATCTCATTGTATTTTTCATTTACATTTCCTTAATCATCAATTATGTTGAACAATTTTTTCATGTGTTTTTTCACTATTTGTAATTCTTCTTTAGAAAAATGTTTCTTCAGGTCTTTTATCCATTTTTAAAATCAGGTCATTTTTCTTTTATTATTGAATTGTAGGATCTCTTTATATATCAGGGATTTTAGACTCTTGTTGGATGTGTAATTTCCAAGTATTTTCTCCCATTGGGTAGGCTTCCTTTTTACCCTCTTTACAAAGTCCTTTGAGATGCAGAAATATTTAATTTTGAGGAGGTCCCATTTATCTATTTTGATTTTCTTCCTGATGGTTTGGGTGTGAGGTGTAAGAGACACTCCCCTACTACAAGGTCTTGTAGATGTTTTCCTACATTATCTTCTAAGCATTTTATGGTCCTGGTTTTTATGTTTTGGTCTTGGATCTATTTTGAGTGGATTCTTGTCTAGGGAGTGAGCTAGGGTCCTCTTTCATTCTTTTGGTTATGGATATCCAGTTCTCCCAGCACCAGTTGTTGAAGAGACTGTTTTGTCCCAGAAAAGTGGTCTTGGTAGGCTTATCAAAAACCAGTTGACCATAGAGGTGAGGGTTTATTTATGAATTCTTATTCTGAATTTATTGATCAATGTGTCTATCCTTATGCCAATACTATGCTGTTTTGACCACTGTAGCTTTATAATATTCTTTCAGGTCAGGAAGTGAAAGTCCTCTCACATTAGTCTTTTTTAGGATTTTTTTGGCTATTTGTGACACCTTTCTTTTCCAAATTTGGTAATTTCCTTTTCTATTTCTGTAAAGTAGGCTGATGGAATTTTCATTGGTATTGCATTGAATCTAGAAATCAGTTTGGATAGGATTGACAACTTTTCCAATCCATGAACACAGAATATCCCTACATTTGTTTAGGCCTTCTCTGATTTCTTTTAGTAATGTTTCATAGTTTCCTGAATACAGATCCTTTACATTCCTGGTTAAATTAATTCCTAGATATTTGAGTCTTTTGTTGCTATTGTACAAGGAATTTTTTTCTTCATTTCTTCCTCACCTTGCTCATTTCTAGTGTATAGAAGGGCTAATGATTTTTGAGTGTTGATCTTGTATCCTGCCATTTTGCTGAATTCATTTATTAGCTTTAATAACTCTATTGTACATATTTTGGAATTTTCAAAATATAAGATCATGTCATTTTCAAATAATGAAAGGTTTACTTTTGCTTTTCCAGGTAGGTTGTTTGTGCTTTTCTAGGAATTTGTCTATTTCATCTAGATTGTCTAATTTGTTGGCATACAGTTTCTCATAATATCCTCTTATGATCCTTTTTATTTCTGTGGGGTTGGTCATAATGTTGCCCCTCTTCTTTCTGATTTTATTTGTATATTCTCTCCTTCTTTCTTTTTCTTCTAGCTAAGGGTTTGTCAATTTTACTGATCTCAAAGAAACAGTTTTTGGTTTTGTTGATTTTCTCTATTGATTTTTTATTCTCAATTTCATTTTTTTTTCTGCTCTAATCATTGCTATTTTTTTCCTTTCTGTTTGCTTTGTGATTGGTTTACTCTTCTTTTTCTAGTTTCTCCAGTTGTTCAGTTAAGACTTTGATTTTCGCTTTCTTCCTCTTTAATATAGGCATTTAAGACTATAAATTTCCCTGTCAGCACTTCTTTCACTGTATCCCATAAATATTGTTCATGTTTTCATTCATCTCAAGATATCTACTGGTTTCACTTGCAATTTATTCTTTGATCCAGTGATTAGCATTTTGTTGTTTAGTTTCCATATTTTGTGACTTTCCCCCTTTCCCGCTTATTATTACTTTCCAGCTCTACTCCATTATAATCAGAGAAGGTGCTTTGTATAATTTCAATTGTATCAAATTTATTGAGAGCTATTCTGTGGCCCAATATGTGTTCCATCTGGAGAAAGATCCCTGAGCACTTGAGAAGAATGTATAACCTGCTGATTTTGGGTGCAATGTTCTATATATGTATGTCAGGTCCAGCTCATTTATATATTGTTCAAGTTCTCTGTTTCCTTGTTGATCTTCTGTCTAGTTGTTCTATCTATTAATTTGAGTAGCATGTTGAAATCTCCAACTATTATTGTAAATACATCCATTTCTCTACAGTTTGCCTCATGTATTTTGGGGCATCCTGGTTAGGTACATAGATATTTATGATTGTTAATCCTTCCTGGTGGATTGTGCCTTTTATTAACATATAATGGTATTCTGCACTTTTTATCACTTTTTTTGCATTTAAATTGTTTTGTCTTACACCAGTACAGGTACTCCTGCTCTCTTTTGAGATAATATGATATCTCATATTGCATGAAATACCTTATTCCAACATTTTAATTTCATACTCTTTTCATCCTTGGGTCTAAGATGAGTCTCCTGCTGACAGCATATGGATTACTCATGCTTTCTTATCCATTCTGTTAGCCTATGTCTCTTGATTGGGGAGTTTAATCCATTGACACTCAATGTTATTATTGTAAAGTCATTACTTCAGCCATTTTATCCTTTGGCTTTCATATGTCAGATCTTATTTTCGTCTGTCTTTTTACTCTTTGGGTTAGCCTTTTTGATGCTCTTCACTTTTGCACTCTCTTCAAGCCTCTCTCTGTTTTCTCTGGGTTTTTTTAATTTTTAAATTTTTTAAATTTTAATTTTTTCCTGGCTGCAGAACTTCCTTTAGTGTTTCCTAAAGAATTGGATTCTTGTTTACAAATTGTCTTAGTTTCTGTTTATCTGTGACTATATTACATTTACTATAATATTTGAAGGAAAGTATTGCTGGAAAAAGAATTCTGGGCAGGCAGTTTTCCTCTTATAGTATTTTAATTATATCATACAACTGCCTTCTCACCTTCATAGTTTTTGAAGAGAAATCTGCACTAAGTCTTACTGGATGTCCTTTGTATGTGATGTTTCATTTCTCCCTTGCTGATTTCAGAATTTTCTCTTTATCTTTGGCATTCTGAATATTATGTGTCTTGTGTTAGGTCTATTTGGATGTGTTCTAATTGGAGTATTCTGTGCTTCCTGGACACATATATTCATGTCTTTCATGAAAGTTGGGAAATTTTTGGCTATTATTTCCTCAAATACTCTTTCTGCCTGTTCTCTCTCTCTTCTCTTTCTGGAACTCCCATAAGAGTATGTTGGTGCACTTCATGCTATCATTCAAGTCCCTGAGCACCCTCTCATTTTTTCCTTTCTCTCTCTCAGTTCTTCTTTCTTTAAAATTTTAGCTGTTCTGTCCTGATTCTTTCTTCTATGATTTCCAACTTGCTGTTGTATGCTTCTATTGTATTTTTAATCTCACTTACTGTGTCTTTCATTCCCATAAGTGCTGATATTTTCTCATTCAAGAATTAAAATTTTTCTTTGTGCTCACCCAGTATCTTCTCTTTTTTTTACTTTTGAGGTATTTTTTTGATAAGAGATTTTTTTTAATCGAATAACATTTTGCCTTTTTTGTCATAGATGTTAATCCAATACTTGGAACAAAAGGTAAGAATTCAGCCTTGTGTGAAGTAATTCAGAAACACTAAAGCGGCCTGTATAAGAAACTTTATGCCACTGGATTAGCATGTTGGTGAAAACATATGGGCAAAATATTTAAAAAATCATCATTACTAGAAGAGGAAGGAACAAAATAATTCATAGTGCTTCTTCTGAAATAGATGGTGTCCAATATTTTAACTCATTTTAGCAATCCAAAGCACATTCTTTAATAAAGGTGATAAAAGTAATAAATATAAATTTTGAAATGGATTGGGCAACATGGGAATCCCAGTGGGTTCCGTATAATATTTTAGGTAATCTAAGCACCTCTTAAAATATATGTATATATATATATATAAATAACATTTTTGTAAGCAAATACACATATATGCATATATATTTATATATCATTTTACAAATGTTTGTATGTATTGTGAGAATTTTGATTTTTACCCATAATAAAAAAAAAAAAAAAAAAAAAAAAACTTAAAGAGTAAGTATAATGGATATTTGCACAAATTCTTGTTAAAACTCAAAGATTTTATCAAATATCATAGCAATTTAAACAAAACATTTTTAATAGATTAATAAATCAATGAGAATTCATTACACCTGATTCAGGATTGGTAGGAATAGTACTCCATGAAGATTTCAAAGCCAGATTTTCACCTCAAACTTAATTAAAAAATACTTTATTGCTGAAAATTTTTACCGTCATCTGAGCTTTCACTGAGTTGTAATGCTATTTCTGCTGGAGGGTCTTGCCTCAATGTTGATGGCTGCTGATTGATCAGTGTGATGGCTGTTGAAGGCTGGGGTGGCCAGGCATGGCTAGCCAGTGAGGGTCCCACAACCCAGAGCAGCCTTCACTGAACAGCCAATCCCATAGTGAACAGTGGTCATGTGGGTGGAGCAACCAATCAGAGCTCACCTAGTATCTTCTTAATGTCTTTTATTTCCTTAGCCTTGTTGTCCTTCAACTCTATGAATTGGTTTAGGATATCTGTATGAACTTCATTCATTAGTTGTTTCAAGTCCTGTGTATCATCTGGACATTCGATTTGTTCCTTTGCCTGAGTCATATATATTTTTCTTAGTATGGTTTATAATTTTTTGGTGATGTCTTGGCATCTGATCGTGATGCTGAGTTTACTCTGATGTTCAGTTTAACTCTCTTGCCAAGGGATTTACTGGTAAGTAGCTGTGTGCTACCATTGTTCTTTGATTTTTGGTTCCACTTGTTCTGTTATTAAAGATTGTCCCTGTTCAACTGCTCAAAACAGAGCTAAGGACCCAGTAATGAGGTGCCAGTTAGTTTCCAAAGGCCTTGAAAAAGGAGGCATTAAAGGTACTTGATTAATTAACTAACTAATTAATTAATTAATTAATTTCCCTTCTTTTCGTGCACTTTTCTAGTCTGCCAGCAGATGGTGTTCATTGACAGACCTCTCAGCTCTGACTAGGGGGGAATGCGTTCACTGTAACTCCATGGGTGGGACAGAAGTGATGTCCTTAGTGTGGGCCAGGCTGTGCAAATATTTTCAGAAGTTGTTCTCCGTTGGCTGGCCACACCCTCTCTTAATCTGCATCCTCTCCAACAAGCCTAGGACAATAGGGAGGTTGTTTAAGAAGGCAAATTATCTTTCATTTCTGTGGGCTCTCAGGGCAAACAGTATCATGGCACCACCCAGCCTGCAAGTGTGTGATCCCTCCAATGCAGTAAACTAAGTCCACTGGTCAAAATCTGAATTTGCTGTAGGCGGTGTCTCTCCCTCTCCCTTGTCTTGGTTAAAGGGCCCCTGCAACCCCCTCAGTATGCAGCCACTGACAGAAACCAGTGGACTCCTTCTCTTTACTCTGAGGGTTGGGGAATGGGCACCAGCAGCTACTGCTGCAGCTTTACCCATGGGATTTTTCCAGCCAGTCAAGACTCCTTTCCTTCAAACCTCTCTTTTCTGGGTGGTGTCTAGCTTTTCTCTGGTGTCCTTAGCCCCAGAACAGCCTTCCAGACAGTCTCTATTTTACTGGGAGAGAAGTGATCTCAATACCTCTCTAATCCTCCATTTTCCAGGCCATTATATTGGTCATGGGCTTTTTTTAACACTATTCTCCTTTCTTCTGAAATTAACAGCACATTCAATAAGGCCTGTATGTCCACCCAACTAGGAACATGAATTGCAATAAAAATTGAATATATTTTGCATTTTCTTGGGCTCTTCCTTGTAAATTGGGACTCAATTCTTCCAAATTTACCAGTCTGAAGTGGAGAATGGAGTATGTACAAACAAGTAACCTCTTGGATGACCTTGATTAACAATCTCACCTGGAAAGCACCTTAGTTGGAATTGGAATTGTCCAGCTGTGGGAGGGCTCCCTGGCCAAGTTGGGTACCACTCTGAGTAAGAGGTGGGGAAACCATTTCTGGGGGGCCTCAGGGCAGTTCAGAATTGCCCTCCTAATCCTTTTCTCCTCCTTCATGACATGCTGGAGGAACAGTTTGAGCAAAGAATTGGACTTGCACTTTGTCTGAGGGGTTGGAATCAGAGAGTAGTTTCTTCTCTTTTCTTTGTTAGCAGATTGTATTAAGCCTGTGAGTTACTAAAATCACACCATACCCAAAACATTGAACATATGATATTTCATCCCATTTACTAAGTCTTTTATAATATATTTCCAGTTGCATAATAGTATTTTATTCAAGAGATCTTTCTGGTAGCCTTTCCTGGCCATGCTCTAATTTATATGTGGCCATGCACTTTTACTCAGAAATATTCTCTTTTTAGTCATAGGGCATCATAATCAAATTGTTCCCAATGTTTTAAGATGCAATCTAAAAGATCACATTTCTCCTTCATTCTACAGCTCTGTTTATTGCCCATTGTGATTCCCTGCCAGTACTTGGGTTACACTTTAAGTTTATTGATCAGGATTTTAGTACTCAACCAGGATACCAGTGGGAGGTCTCCTATACATAGGAGTTGTATTCTGGTGTAGAAATCTATCCTACAATCCCAGACTCACCAGGTTCCAAACCTAAGCCCAAACCAAGGACTAGAGGCAGTCTAGGCACTTACAGCTTCAGTGGGAGATTTAAACCTTCACTCAAGAGAACAACCAATAATTTTGATAAGGAAATCAGTATTCACTGAGGCTACAGGGATCTCGTGTGCTGCCTGTTTCCTTCCTGACTGGCTGCTTTCAGGATCCTCAATGTCAGAGGCAAAGGAATCCTGATAACAGCTTTTTTTTTTTTTTATCAGTAAAGAAACATATATTTTGAATAATAAAATAAATTACCTAGACTTAACAGATCTATACAGAATATTGCATCTCAAAACACCATGATATACATTCTTCTATTTTTTAAAGATACTTAGATTACATAAATGTTACACAAAAAATATAGGGATTCCCATGTGACCCACCTCCTATACCTCCCACAACCTCCCACACAAACATCCTTTATTACTCTGGCACATTAATTGCAATTGGTAAAGACATCTTGGGGCTTTGCCACTAAGATTGGACCATAGTTCACATTGTAGACCACACTCTCCCACAAAGTTCTGCATGTTATATGATGATATAAAATGGCCTATATCTGTTGTTGCAATGTCACTCAGGACAATTCCCAAGTCCCAAAAAAAGCCCCTGTATTACAACTGCTTTACCCTCTCTCTGTCCCCAGAGCCTCCAGTGGCCACTGGCTCCGCATCACTTGTTGTAGTTTCTTCAACTGCTTGAATTACAATTTGTCCATAGTAGAATAACAGTAAGCCCACTCTAGTCCATAGTTCTTCCCCCCATTCTGATGAATCTGGGCTGATGATTCCACTCCACCTCCAATTGAGAGAGGGCTTATATCTCATGGGGAAGATGGATGGCATTATCCTGTTTGCAGCTGCAGACTTTCTCCATTCCCTCGGACAGCCACTGTCCATCATCATCTCCCTGCCAGTTGTCCCAGGTGAGTCCAATGAGCTGTAGAGTAGGAGTTGCTGATCCACTGAGGTTCTAGGCCCAGCTGACACATGGACAGCCCAAAGACTCAAGTCTCAGGATGTACACCTACAAACTGCAGCACTAAGAATAGGTTTGAATAGAAGGTACAGATGAGCCATGTGCAGGGAAAACATAGTTGAGTCCAAGTCTGTCACTCTCAGGAGCACAAACTCCAGAGTAGGGCCCACTGGCAAGGCACCAAACTCCAGAGCTATCCACCCTGACATAGGACCTGGGTGTCTCCAGAGCCCTCAGGAGCTCCAATATTTGGGGTGATATCCACTTTGGAATTCTATGAGATCCTACTGAGATATGTGTAAGTGTTACCTCTGGAATTCATTTTGAAGTCTCTTAGCTATATAAACTCATTTGTCTTTACCTTTTCCCCTCTTTATTCAAGATCTTTTTCCAGTTGCATTGCCAGTTGACACTTGGTAGCAATCCCTCGGTGCCAGGGAGGCTCATCCCTGGAAACCATGTCCCATGCTGGGAGGAAGGTAATGCGTTCATATGCTGATTTTTTCTTGGAGAGAGGCCACATTTGAGCAGCAAAGAGGCTCACAGGAGGCAACCGTTAGGCACCCCATAACAATAGGCTAAGTTTCAATTTCAAGAGCAAAGACTCACAAGGTTAGTCATCAATATCAAGGGCCCATCAGTGGACCATTCTCCTTTGATAGCACTGCCCCTGCACTTAGGGGACTGTTGCTGCTCCCTTGGAGAATGTGGAATTGCTCTCCAGATTTAGAATTCAGTATTCTCTCATTTATTGAGTGATTCTCCACCCACTTTGACAATGTCCCATGAACATCTGAACAGTTTTGTATACCTTATATTTATGCTTAGCTGAATTTCCTCCCATGCATCACCCGTCCTTGATACCCCACACCAATGATCCTCCCCTGCCCCAGTTGTAACCCTTCTGTGATTCAAAGCTTCTTCAAAGATGAAGCCATTACAATAGCTGAATACAATTAATAGAAAAAAGAAATAATAATGATTAATTTAAATGTAAGAGATAAAACACATGAAAAATTTAAAAAAAAAACTAAAAATAAAACTAAATTAAAAGATTAGGATATTAAAAGAATGAAAAATATAAAAAATTTTTTTTACCTTTTGCCTTTCATCACTGCAATATCTGGTGTCCAGTCTGTACCGTGGCACCTTCCACCTCTCATTACCCAGTGTCTCACTATTTTTCATTTTGTTTTCAAAGAAGTTTTAGGGCACTGCAAAGTCACACATAGAATACAGGAGACTCATATACCCAACCTCCCTCCCCTTTTCTCCCCCCCAAATTAATGCCTTTTTATATGTGGATGGTAGCATTGTTATAACTCATATACAAATAGTGAAACATAGCTGCTAAACTTGTCAATGGTTTATAGTATGGTTTAATTTTAGACGGTACACTTTTATAAATGTTGATGATATTTACCATGTCTTGTGTCCATCACTGAAAGGAAATGAAGAACTTTTCTATGGACCACTAAATATCCCCTGTTTGATCTATTCTATTCCTCCTACCCCATTGC
Organism: Tolypeutes matacus; assembly: GCA_026826555.1. Taxonomy (NCBI): domain Eukaryota; kingdom Metazoa; phylum Chordata; class Mammalia; order Cingulata; family Chlamyphoridae; genus Tolypeutes; species Tolypeutes matacus. The sequence continues at coordinate 799,558 of JAKSZT010054451.1, forward strand.
CATTGGGGTCCACAATGACCCACTGGCTTGACTCGTTGGATGACAGATTCATAGTTACATGCAACAAGAGGTCTTGACACACTGGTTTTCCTCCCCTATTAGGAACTGCTCTTGCTCTTGACAGACTCCTGCCTGTCTATTTCTGAACAAATTGGTCCTCCCAAAGATGGGATCCCAACTCCTTCCTTCTCATTATGTGGGTCTCCACCCACTGATACAACACACCAGCTTTGGAAGACAATGGGTTCCCGCAGCCATGGAGCCGAGCTCAGGGGTGCCCCACCTTGGAAACCACTGAATTCACCAGGAAGGAATCCTCTCAGAGGTCACAGGGTCCCAAATGGGTTGCCAAACCTTAGGGGAACCCCTCACAGATCCTCTGGGTTTATGCCAGGCTCAGAGAATAGACTACCACCCTGAGTTTTGTCACTCAAAGAAAGAAGTTTATTAAATCAATGAAGGACAGGAGATTGGATGCCTCAGATCTGCCTCCCCAACAGAAGTTAGAGTGGCATTATATTGGTTTCTGTAGAGGAGGGGTTAGGGGTTGGCTTAAGCAGACTGACAAGTGGGTGGGGCTGCATCTTGTGCATGCCCTATAAGATACATGTTTAACAGGGTATGCTATGTGCTTGGTCATACATCATGCATATAGAGAAAATGGCATCTAAATCCCACCCAGAGGCATGCAAATTACTATTATAATTAACTAAGACTCACTGAAGTTCATTCTACTTCTACATTGGGTCTGCACTAAGAATGGGAAAATACCATTATGTGGTTAACTAGCTTTTGTGGTCAGCTACTGGCCACAGCTCTTCTACCTTGATTGACTGGTTTCTAAATAGGGTGGTGTTTAGCTTGGGAGAAAAACAAGTGTGGCATTGCTAAGGAAAAAGGGCAAAGATTTGAGTCTTTAGGGGGTAAAGCAATTCATGGGCAGCTTAATTATGGGACAATTACCTGGGTGGACAGGGAAATAGGGAATGAAGATGCACCTCAGAGGCTCTGAATCATCATGTCTGACTCATGCATCATATACCAGGCCAGTCTTGGGCAGAGAATTGTGGGTTACAGACAGAGAACTTCCCATGTTCAAACCCACTCTCTGTGGTCCATGCAGCCCTCCCTGGTTCCTGAGAAGGCCAAGCCTCCACTTACACAGGCATCCTCCTCCTCTGGTTTGGAAAATCCCTGCTCCACTGGTCACTTCTGTCGTGTCTTCATGGTCTGGGCTTATGGTGTCTGTGGATGGAACTGAGGTTAAGTGAATACCCCAACAGACCTGCCATCTGCCTAATCACCATGGGGCTTCATGTCCAACATCTTCAGGTATTAATTGTTGGAATTGCCAAAGCACAAGAAAAGAAAAAAATATTTCATGTAGATACAGAAAAAGTCCCTCATGCAACTTCTTTCCCAGTGGGATGATCAGTTAATACCACCCCCATTGTGTTCTCACAAATTGATGGCCCTTTCTGAGACATTGACCATCCTCTGCCATGATTACTTCTCTCTTTACTCTAGGGTTTTATTTAATTGCTTTTGTGTTTGTATGTTAAGTTTTCCTTTGGCACTTCATTCTTCTTATTCTATTTTGTTGCTGTTGTCTATATTCCCATGGAGGAAAAAATTAGGGCCACAGAAAGTGAAAGAAGTAAGAAAAGAAAATGGATAATGGTAATAATAATAGTAATTGTTAGAAGAGGAACCATTTAAGACATTGGAAAATGAATATTTAACTCACATAAGCAGTGTAGAGTATTAGAAATAAAAAAATAGGGTACCAACATTGAAATGGGAAACAAAATAGAGAAAAATACATAGGCTGAATTAAAAGGCCAGTATAATGAGCAGAGAGGAAAAGAAGAAAAAAAAAGACAAAAAGAAAAATGTTAATAAAAGAAAAAACAGGGTAGACAAGGGAGAAATAAAAACAAGAAAAATTGAGGACCAAACAAAGAGAAGTGGAATGTAAGAACAACAACAGAAAGCAGAAGATAGAGTGATAAGGGAAGGAAAAGAGATAGTATTGGTATACAAAACTGATATATACAGAAAAAGGGAAATCAAGGAACAGGAAACACAATATCTAAGAATCAAGCCAGCAGCAACTTAAGGAATTTATCTCTTCATCCCACTCCCTCCAGATTGATGCCCTGAAACCTCCTACACTGTGGGTTCTCAAAACAGCTCACTCAGGTAAGATCTTGCCCCCATTCAGCTGTTTTTTGTGAGAGAGATCTATGTTCCTTTGAAAGAAAAAAATTAGGATCAGAGAAAAGGAAAGAGATAGGAAGACAAAAAGAATAGTAATGGTAATTGTAAAAGGTAGGAGAGCAAATGTAAAAGACCTAGGAAATTGAAAAATTAACACAAGTAAGAAGCACAGAGGAATAGAATTAGGAAAGTGGAATAAAAACAATAAAACAAGAAACAGAATAGAGAAAAAATACATAGAATGAATTAAAATGCTGGAGTGGTGAGAAGAGGGGAAACGTAAACAGAAAAGAAAGAAAGAAAAATGTAAAAAAGAGAAAGTATACAGAGAAAAAAGGAGAGAGGGAGAAATACAAACAAGAAAAACTGGAGACCAAATAAAAGAGTTGGAATGAAAGAACAATGGAAAACAAAAGATATAAAGATGAATGAGTGAAAAGAAATAGTGTAGGTAGACTAGATTAGTAACAAAACAAAACAAAAAACAAAAAAAAAAAAAGAAAGAAAGAAAGAAAAATAAAGAAGCAGAGAAAGAAAGGGAATAGATACTAAACAAGCAAGAAGCAAGATATCAGCAACTCATTTAAAAAAAAAGAGAGAGAGAGAGACAGAAGGAAAAAATAAACATGGAAAAACAGCCTTCTCTTTTAGACCCATAAGGGTATTCTCAGGCTGCTGGTGTTCCTCAATCACTTACCTTGCACCCTGCCCTTTGCAGGTTTTGAACTGGGTTTTAGTGAGTAAAGTAAGGGAAATAAAAGAAAAAGAACCTTTTTTTTTTTTTGGAAAAGGTAATAGATCCAAGAAAAGATAATACAAAGAAATTGTCTATATGTTCTCTGTCATAAAGCTTCAGCTGCATGCCTGATAACCTGGTGAATCACTTCTCAAGGAATAGCCAGGAATTGAACCAGAGGCCTCATATATGCTAGGGATGAATTCTTCCACTGAGCTGTTCTGACTCTTTCAGTTAGTTACCCTTTTTGAAGACTATCTGCCCCTTTCCCTTGGGCAGGTTAGATCCCCTATAGTCAGCTGGAGCGGTGCTGATCACTGCCTGTCTCTGCTTTCTCACTGATGTAATTCCTCTCTTTACCTAGGTGTCTGTGCATGATCCCCAGATTGAGGTGATCCCCCTCCCCTCTCTCTGTTGAGTCAGGATCCCTTCTGATATTCAAGGGGAGGCCCAGTGGCTAAACTCATAGTAAAAATATCACTCTCCACTTTCCCAGACCCTTCTTCCTTGCAAAGAATCTGCTGTCACACTCCTATTTGGAGAAGGGGGCTAGGGTCTGCACCTAGTTTGTCCACCCTGAGGGCTAGGTATGTGTGCCCCTTCCAACCACCAACATAAGCAACTTACAATTATTCTTGCTTCCCTATCTGTCCAATAACCTCCTAGATGACTCAGAGCACCTTCACATGGAGGTAGATATCTGCTGTACTCTCAGATACAATTTGCCAGGAGTTTTACCCTCACTTAATATCTCACCGGTAGGGGAGGGGAGCCCTTCCTGGCAGCTGGGAGGTTTAATAACTCAAGATTACTTGTTTTGACTTCTCTGTGTCTCTGACCCTCACTCTTCTGGAAGTTGGTAAGCAGTGTCCTGGTTTGCTATGCCCCAATACAGGTCCCCCAGCAGTCTCTGGCTTTTTCTTTGTTGTTTCAGTGAGAGCTAAGGCTTATATCTTTACTGTTATTCTATACTATGCTTCATATCTCTGGAATACAGAAGTCTACTTTTTCTAATTGTACTGCTTTACATAGGTTTATTTATATGCTTATATTTAAAAGTATACATTTTTACATCCTTTTACTATTCATTTTTAAAATTTTTTTTCTTTATTGGAGAAATTGTGTGTTTACATAACAATTGTGCATAAAATTCAGGATTCCCATACACCACCCCATCACCAAAAATGAGTATTGTTGTGAAACATTTGTTACAATTGATAATGGCATATTTTAAAAATTGTACTAACTGAAGTCCATGATTTGTCTTTTGTTTCACAGTGTAGTGTAGTTCCATAGATTTTTTTAAAAAACTTTTATTCTCTCACCACATATACAATCTAACATTTTCCCCTTTTACTCCAATTCAGATATGTATATATATATCAGTGGTGTTGAGGTCACAGTATTTTGATACAATCACCACAACAGATCACCAAAACATTTCCATCACTCCAAAGAGGAACCATGTATATTTTAAGCCTTAGCTTCCTATTCCGTAGCCTCATCCTCGAATAACCTTTATTCTAGATAATGATTATGACTTTGCTAAGTCTAATTGTTTCACTTTGATGAGATCATACAATATGTGACCTTTGGTCTCTGATCTGTTTCACTCAATATGATGTCTTCAAGGTTCATTCATGTTTTTGCATATATCAATGCTTTGTTTTATGACTGAATAATGTTTCATTTCTTATATGTATATACTACATCCTAATTATTCCTTGATCAGTTGGTGGACATGGGTTGGTTCTATCTTTTGGCAATTGTGAATAATGCTGCTATGAACTTCAATGTGCAGATATCTATTCAAGTCCCTGCTTTCAATTATTTTGGGTATATACCTAGTAGTTGGATTGCTGTGACATATGGTAGGTCTACACTTAGCTTTCTGAGGAACCACAATACTGCCTTCCACAGTGGCTGCACACTTTTAAAATGCCACCAGCAGTGAATGAGTGTTCCTATTTCTCTGCATCTTCTCCAGCACTTGTAATATGTTTTTATAATAGCCATTCTAGTAGGTGTGAAATGATATCTCATTGTGGTTTTAATTTCCATTTCCCTGAAAGCTAGTGATGTTGAACATCTATTCATCTACTTTTTAGCCATTTATATATCCTCTTTGAAGAGATGTGCATTCAAGTCTTTTGCCCATTTTTTAATTGGGTTAATTTTTGTTGTTATGTTGTTTTATATATTCTGAATATTAAACCATTATCAGATATTCAGTTTCCAAATATGTTCTCCCACTGTGTAGGTTGTCATATTATTTTCAAGGTAAAATAATTGAGGCACAAAAGTTTTTAACTTTGAAGAGGTCCCATTTATATATGTGTGTGTGTGTATATATATATATATATATTTTTTTTTTTTCCCCTTTTGTTGCTTGTGCTATGGGTTTAAAGTTGAAGGAACCATAGCCTAGCACAAGATCCTGAGGATGCTTCCCTACATTTTCTTCTAGGTTCTTGATAGTTCTAGTTTTTATATTCAGGTCTTTGATCAATTTTTAGCTGATATTTTAATATGGTATTAGCTAGATGTCTTCTTTCTGTTTTTATTTTGCTCATAAATATCAGTTTTCTCAACACTATTTGCTGAAGACACTACAGAATTGGGAAATTGTCAATAACCAGTTGTCCTTAAATTTGAAGGTTGATTTCTGATCTCTCAAATCAATTCCATTGCTCTATATGTCTGTGCTTGGGCCAATATAGTACTGTTTTTATTTCTGTAGCTTTGTATTTAGTTTTAAGATCAGGAAGTGTGAGTCCTCCAACTTCATTCTTCCTTTTCAGAATGGCCTTAGCATTTTGGACTACTTAGAGTTCCATATAAATTTGAAGATTAGCTTATCAATTTCCTCAAATAACATTTTTGGAATTTTGATTGGGATTGCATTGGATCTATAAATTGCTTTGTGTATGACTGACATCTTAGAGATATTTGGTCTAATCTGTGAACAAAGAATGCCCTTCTATAATATTTATTTACCTCTTCTTTGATTACTTTTAGCAATGTTTTGTAGTTTTTGTGTGTAAGTCCATTACATCCTTATTTAGAATTATTACTAGAAAATTCATTCTTTTAGTTGCTATGTAAATGGAATTCTTTGATTGATTTATGTTTCTGATTAGCCATTGCCCATGGAAAGAAACACTATTAATTTTGGGGTGTTGATCCTGTACCCTGTCACTTTGGAGAATTCATTGTTTTGTTGTGGCATTTTTATAGAGTTTCTGAATGTAGGATCATATCATTTGCAAATAAGGAAAAATTTATTTCATCCTTTCCAACTTGGATGCATTTTATTTATATTTCTTGCTTAATTGCTTTGGCAAGAAATTCTTGCAAAATTTTCAATAACAGTGTTGACAGTAAGCATCCTTGTCTTGTTCCTGATCTTAGAGTGAAAGCTTCAGTCTTTCACCATTAAGTAGGATGTTAGCTGTGAGCTTTACATATATGACCTTAATTTTGTTGAGGAAGTTTCCTTCTATTCTTAGTGTTCTATGTGTTTTTATCAAGGGGTGCAGGATTATTTTGAATGCCTTTTCTACATTAATTGAGAAATCATATGGTTTTTTTCAGTCTCTGATGTGTCCTCAAATCTGAGCTTCTCTGATCTGTCCAGCCAATACTGCCTTTCAACCAACTAACTCCCAAAGCCCTGAGGAGGTTTAGGATCCTTAAGTCCCCATCACTGCTGCCTATCTCTGGGCCTGTTTGAAAAAATGTCAGCTGTTAGCCATGGCAGGTCAAGTTGAAACAAGGACTGTTGCTGCCTTTATCTGAGGTGTTTGAAATAATGGCTGCCCTTCAAAGACAGGCTCCCAAAATCCAAACTCACGAACCAAATGTTGAGAACATTTATCCACCATGCCCACACTTGTCTTGGGGAAGAGGATTTTTATGTCCCTTTCCATCACCAGTGAGTTAGCCAGCAGCTGTACTGCACTGGGTTATACTGTGAGAGTGAAGACATCAGGAGTCACCCCATTGTTAGTAATCTACAGTTTTTTTTACAATAATTTATCAGATAGCCTCTTCATTCTACTCTTCTCTGGATGCTGTACAGTTTTCTTCTTGCCTCCAGAGTTACAAACTAATTATTTCTAACAATACATACCTACTTAATTGTTGTTTTGCTGGAAATTCTTAGTCCTGGAGCTCCCTACTCCACTATCTTCCCACCTCATCTATTAAATATAGACATCATATGGTTTAATCTTACTTTTTTAATAGAGTCACTTATTGAGCATTTAAATGGGAGTGTTTAGCCCACTAACATTTAAAATAATTATTCCTGTGCTATTTTCATTTCATATGTATTTTGAACTTCTGCTTCTTCCCTTTTGACTTCCTTTTGGATAATATACTATTTAATGTTAAAACTTGTTGCCTTGGCTGGATTTTTAGACCAAATTTCATTTCTTTATATTACTAGTGTTTTCTCTAAGAAACAAAATTTCATCTGTAAATTATATGTGTTCTTTATATTATTTTGATGAATTCTAGGCAACCAGATTGACAGCATAAGACACTTCAGGGGCTGCTCACCCAGAGAATCTTTGCAAAACTACATAAAATGTCCAAACTATCTTCACCAAACTCCAGAAATCAAATAAATTATTGCAGTAACAGAAAGTCCTGAATCAAGAACATCCACTTTAAAATTGGTAGCAGCAGCTGGCATCTATCCTAAACCTTACCTGGCACCATGGGGAGCCAACCTGAACTTTTGTTGTGTGTTCCTTTCTCTGCTTTAGGGGAGTAGAGCAACCTCTATATACATACTGTACTGCAGTGACAGCCTGAAGGTCTGACCCAAGACACTCACTGCTGTCTTGTTCTTCCCAGAACTTGCAGGGAGAAACAGGATGAAGACAGTTAAAGCAGTGTAAGAGACAATCGATTCAATGTAGCCTGGGATAAAGGATTCCTTTTTTATAAGACTGCAACAGAGCACTCTGAAGGCGGTAAATTCTATTTCACAGTAATAGGGGAAGCATTCTAGTAAACAGGGAAATTACTTAGTAAAGGATAAGCTCCACACTTTTGCATCAAGTTGATCTTCTTAATAGGAAAGCTGGATTCTTAACGAGCACTAAGCAAGATGGAGGCAATTTTCAAAAATGGTGAAATATGTTTTTTCCATTGATTTTTTCTTTGTTAGCTCCTGACACTTAATAATGTATCTGTCATATAAATATCTGGATACAAATTTTAGAAACATACAACTTAGGGACTTAATATCATAGTTAAAAAATTGAATAGTAAAATGTACTTTGAGAAACAAAAACTTATGAGACAACTAAGCTCCCTCTCAATCAGAAGCAGATTGGCCATCACCTCCCCAAATCCTCAAGATTGAGGAATGAACAAAGATAAGAGGGGAATGTATGCATGGACCAAAGTAGACTTATTATTCTAGTAACAAAATAACATAACATTGATATAAAGATAGTGGTCACCAGAGGTTCTCTGGAGAGGAGGAGGGAAGAAAAAGTGGAACATGGGGCACCTTTGGGACAGTGGAATTGTTCTTCATGATATTGCAATGATGGATACAGTCCATTATACACTTTGTCAAAACCTGTAAATTGTATGGTGCAAAGCATACACCATAATGTAAACTATACACTATAGCTAGTAACAATGCTTCAATATTTGTTCATCAATTGTAACAAATGTATCACACTAATGAAAGATGACAGTAGTAGGGGAAAATATGAAAGGGGGAGTAGGTAGGGTATTTGGAATTCCCCATATTTGGTTTATAACTTTTCTTTAATATAAAACTTCTTTAAAAACAAAATATAAGCTTATGAGACAAAGACATAAGAAATTATGGTCCATCTCAAGGAAGAACACAAAACTTCACAAAACATCAAAGAAGGAGATGAAATGTTAAATATAATAATAATAAAAAAAAATCAGTGAAAACAAAGACAGCAAAATTGAAATAATTCAGGCTGAATTGGAGAAAGGAAAAAACTATGAGAAAAAGATAATGGAGCTTCAGAGTCATGTGGGGTATCCTCAAAAATACCAATACAGTAAAAACTTAATTTTGAGAAGAAAAAAGAGAGAAGAGGGCAAGAGGAATATTAAAGGAAATAATGGCAGAAAAATTCTCTAATCTAATAAAAGACATGCACAAATATTCACAAATACCAGGAAAAGTATTAGGATAAACTTGAGGAGAACCATGTCAGGTATAATGTAGAAGAAGTATAGAATGCAAACACAAGGATAAAGATTTGAAAATAGGAAGAGAAGAACAGGATGTTATGTAAAAAGTAGTTCTTTTACATTAAGTGTTGATTTTTCAGTAAAAATCATGGTGGCATGAAGGCAGTGGGGTGAAATACGTAAGTGCTGAAAGAATACAATTTCAACAGATAATTTATATCTGGCTTGATGCCTTCTAAATCAGGGCACAATTAATGTAGTTGGATTTTGCTAGGTTCTTAACTAAGCTACAAGAAATGAATTTCAAGAACATGTCAGTTAGTCAGGCCAGTAATTTATTAAGGTAGGGAGGGAGGAGAAATGGGAAAAAATAACAGATCATGGGTCCCAGAGAGAGAGAGGAAGGGGCTGAATAGTGATAAAAGGGGCTGATTTACAGACTACAATTACCCATTATAAATGATAAATTCCCAGGTTTTACTTGTGTTGAGATACAGATGGGAGTGAAGAAGGCCAGAACAGGGGTCCAAAAGAAAGAGAGCAAAAGGCCTTTGCACTTGCTTTTTAAAACACTAATTATTCCATGCCTTTGTTAATAGCATGGGGGAGTTTCAGCTGTTTGCTGTTTTGATTGATTATCCCACCCATCAATCCCCCAGGAGGGCCCAATGATAAGGTCCCTGGAGAATATCCACAGCTTTTCCTAACTTCCAGAGGAAATCTCATTCTGAATGGGATTTCTTGCAACAGTCTTCCAGCAGCCATCTTGGGGGTTCTGAAGAACACGTGTTCAGTCATGGCATTTTTTTCTTCCAGGGTCCAGAACTGTCTATTGATTCCCTATCTAGCCTGCTTCATTAACATATTCTGAGATCAACAAAAGCTGTGGGATATCATCACTGCTAGACTTGTCCTACAATAATGATACAGGGACTTCTTCAGATATGCAGAAAGGGACTAGACAATGGACTGAAGCAGCAAAAAGAATAAAGATTTCTTGTAAAAGTAAGCAAATCGGTAAAAATAAGCACCAGTATTATATTGTATTATGTTTTTTTAATATAATTCCATTTAATTTTTCAGATTCTAACAAGAAAATGTTTAAAAATAATGAAAATTCTATGGTTTAGGATATTTACTGTGAAAGGATATAACTTGTAACAATTACAATAATGAAGTGAGGGGATGCTAGGGCATAGGAACAACTTTTTTTTATGATATTGAAATTAAGTTGGTATTAAATAAAATAAGATTCTTATAAATTTAGTATCCCTTATTTAAGTCCAATAATAACCACAAAGAGAGTATCTGAAAAAATAGATGAAGATGTGAAGGGACTCAACACACTACAATGCAAAATATTAAAAAGATATGAGAACAGACATTAATGAAGAATTGAAGGAAAATATATAAAAATAACAAAAATAGTGTAAAACTAACAAAGGGAAAGTAGTAAAAATGGTGGAAGAGAATTCTGCATTATTAGTAAATACTTTAAATAGAAATGGAATAAACTCTCCAATAAAAGGCATCAATTAGCATAATGGTTAAAACTATATGTGTAATACAAGAGACTCAATTTTTTTGCAAAGGCACAAATTGGATAAAAGTGAAAGAATGGAAAAACAATATTCAATTCCAATAACAACAACAAAAAAAGAACTAGAGTAGCTGTACTAAATCAGATGAAATATTCTTCATGTTCAAACAGTTAAATAAGACAAAGAGTAGAGTATATACTGATGAAGTGTTCAAGTTAACAAGTTAACAAGAAGACATAACGCTTATAAATATATATGCACTGAAACATCAGAGACCCACAATAAATGAAAGGAGAAATAAATGGTTCTATGTGCTAGTAATAAACTTCAATACGCAACATCTAATAACGGGCTGAACATCTAGATAGAAGATTGATAAGAAAATGTAAGACTTGAGCGACACTATGAACAACCAAGAGCTAAAAGATATATGTAGAACACTTCACCCAAAATGATCAAAATACACGTTTTTTCTAGTGCAACCAGATCTTTCTTCAAAATAGACCTTACAATAGATCACAATACAAGACTTAATAAATTTTACAAGATTGAAATCATACAATGAATCTTCTCTAACAACACTGAAATGTTGCTAAAAATCAATAACAGAGATATACCTGGAAAATGAACTATGTGGAAATTAAACATACACTCAAACATTCAGTCAAAGAAAGAAATCACAAAGGCAAATAAGAAATGTCTTGACAAGAATGAAGAAAAACAAGATATACCAAATCTTATAGAAAAGCTAAAGCAGTAGTGATAAGGAAATGTGTAACTCTGAATTCAAATTTCAATATATAAGACTTAACCTCACAACTTGAGGTACTAAAATATAAGAACATAATAAAACCAAAGAAAGGAGATGGAATGCAATTACAAATATAATATTGGAGAAAAAGTAAATAGAGAATAAAAACCCAATAGAATATATCAATAAAATCAAAAGTTGTTTCTTTCTGTGATCAATAAAATCAACAAAATGTTAGCTAGTCTGACACAGACAAAAAGAGATAAGACAGAAATATTTAACAACAGAAATGAAAGAAGGCACATTACTATACTCTGCACTGTAATAAAGTAGAGTGTATAAGAGGATAAAATGAAGAATCATGCCTCCCCCCCCAAATAGATAACCTAGATGAAATGGACAAACTACTTATACTCACTCAAGAAGGAATAGAAGATTTCAAAAGACTTAAAAAAAAAAAAAAAGATATCAAATCAGCAATCCAAACTTCCCAACAAACAAAAAATCAGCACCTGACGTTTACACTTGTGAAATTCACCAAACATTAACAAACAGCTATTTTGCTCACATTCCTCCCAAAAATTGATTCAGAGAGAATATTTCCTAACTCATTCTATGATTTGAGCTTCACCCTAATACCAAAGACAGATAAATATACCACAAAAAATTATGGAACAATATCCCTTTGGATATTGATGCAAAAATTCTCAAACAGACTCTAAGAAACAGAATCCAATAGCATGTTAACAGAAATACACACCATGACAGATTTATCCCAAGTAAGCCATGGTGGTTCAAAATAAGAAAATTCATTAACATAATACAGTATATTAATAAAATGAAGGGAAAAAAAAAAAACAAAAACAACAAAAGTAGAAAACATGACAATTTAAATTGAAGAAGAAAAGTCATCTGGCAAAATCCAGCACTCTCTTTTTGTAAAACTATCATAGAACAAAAATAGTAGGAAATTAACTCAAAATGATGAAGGTATATGAAAAACAGCTAGAATTATATTAAGGGAAAAGACAAGGGTGTCCATCATCATCAATATAGTTCAGTTCTAGCCAGAGTAATTAGGCAAGAAAACAAAATAAAAGCATCCAAATTGGAATGGAAGAAATAAAACTTTCATTGTTTGCAGATGGCATGGACCTATATATAGAAAATTCTCAAAAATGTACCTCAAACCTAAGAGTTAATAATTAAGTTAACAAAATGGAGTATATAATATCAATTCAAAAAAGTGATGTTTCTATATATTAGTAATTAATACTTTAAAGAGGAAATCAAGAATAAAATTCTACATACTAGAGAAAATGGAAAACATCAAATAATTTGGATTAAATTTAATCAAGTCTATAAAGGATTTATACAGAGAAAAGAAGAAAACACTTCTGAAAGTATTTGTATTAGTCAGCCAAAGGGGTGCTAGTGTAAAATACCAAAAATGGGTTGGACTTTATAAGGGTATTTATTTGGGGTAGGAGTCCACAGATACCAGGCCATAAAGCGTTAAGTTTCTTCTCTCACCACAGTCCATTGCCACATGTTAGAGCAAGACAGCTGCTGGCGTTTGCCAGGGTTCAGGCTTCTGGGGTTCCTCTCTTCCCGGGGCTGCGTTTCTCTCCGGGCTTAGCTCCTGTTTCCTCCACAAGTTCAGCTGTAGACGATCAGGCAAACGGCTTGCTTCTCTTCTCCTGGGGCCTTCTTTCCAACATCAAAACTGCTTCTCAAAAGACTGCTTCAACTGTCCTTTGCCTTGCCTTTTATATTCAATTCCCCACCCACCAAGGGGTGGGGCTCAAAGCCTTAATCCTAACCTAATCATGCCCAGATTAACAGATCAGTTTACAAGCATGATTCAATTATATTTTTGGAATTCATGATTACATCAAATTCCCCAACGGTTACAGTATTCAAATAAAACCTATATAAATGGAAGAATATTCCATGTTCATGGATTTGAATACTAAATATTATTAAGGTGTCAATTCTACATAACATGATATGCATATTAAATGCAATATGAGGGGAAGCGGCTGTGGCTCAATCAGTAGGGCTCCCGTTTACCATATGGGAGGCCCCGGGTTCGGTTCCCGAGGCCTCCTGGTGAAGGCTGGCCCGCCCGCACGGCGTGGTTGGCTGACCCAGCGAGCACAAGCAGCAAGGGGGGGATAAATGAATAGATAAATAAAATCTTAAAAAAAAAAAAAAAATAAAATAAAATAAATGCAATATGAGTCAAAATTCCAACACACAGCTTAGCAGAAATGGAAAAGCCCCTCAATAATTTTTTATTGAATTGTGAAGGACAAAAGAGACAAAATCAACTTTAAAAAAAGAAGGATTTTGGAGCCCTAACACATTCCAATTTCAAAATTTATTACAAGGCTAGAGTAATCAAAATATATTACACTGGTACATAAAGACCAATGGAATTGAACTGGGTGTTCAGAAATAAACTTTCCTATCTATGGTAACTTTTTAAAAAATGTTGTGCCACATCTATTCAATGATAAAGGAATTGTCTCTTCAATATATGGTGTTGAGAAAACTAGATTGCTATATGAAAAAGAATGAAAGTGGCCCCTATCTCTCACCATAAACAAACATTCACTCATGGGTCAAATACATAAAATAAGAACCACAAGTATAAAATCTTTTGGGGATTGAATTATGTACAACATAAAAAATCATGTACCAAATTTTAACCAATTCCAATTTAAATAGCACAATTTGATGATGTTATTTTTAATTAAGGTGTGATGAATTGAGTTTATTATGGGTTGAAATAGGTTGTTCCAATTCTTTATAAGCAGAATGAAATTCAAATGTTAAGAAAAAGTCACAGAATAAGCAGAAACCAAGGGATTGATGGTTAAAAGGAGGATAATATCACCATGTACATTGTCACATGACAGAAAAAAAAAGGACAAAGGATGACTGACAGTGAGACTCTGAACATCACAGTCTTTGGGGAGAAAAAAACAGCTTTGGATTTTGTTAATTTTCTCTATTTTTAAAAGATTCTCAATTCCATTTATTTGTGCCCTAGTCTTTGTTATTTGTTTCCTTCTCCTTTCAGTTATGCTTGAATTGGAATAAATTTGCTTTTCTTTTTCTTGTTCTTCCCAGTATGCAGTTAGGTCTTTGATTAGCTTTTTCACCCTTTTAATTTAAATGTTCAGGACTATGAATTTCCCTCTTAGCACTGCCTTTGCTCCATCCCTTAGGTTTTGATATGTTGTGTTCTTGTTTTTGTTCATCTTGAGAAAATTACTAATTTTCCTTGCAATTTCTTCTTTGGTCCAATGATGGTTTAAGAGTGTGTTTTTAACTACCACATGCTTGTGAATTTTGCAGTTCTCCACCTGTTTTTGATTGTCAGCCTCATTTCCTTATGGTCAGAGATTATGCTATACATAATTCCAATCTTTCTTGATTTATTGAGACTTGTTTTGAAACCCAATATGTGTCTCTCCTGGAGAATGATTCATGCATACTTGAGAAGAATTATATCCTGCTGTTCAGGGGAGCAATGTTCTATATATATGTCTGTTAGGTCTAGTTCATTTATAATATTTTTCTAGTCCTTTGTTTGATCATTGATCATCTAAATATTCTAAAAGTTCTATCTGATGTGTCTGGTGTGTTGAATTCTCCAATAATTGTTGTAAATATATTTATTTCTCTGTTCAGTTTTTCAATCTACAGGACAAGAAGAGGATGATCTACTATGCTAATGAATCTAGTCATAGTTTAATTTTGTCAAATTTCTCATTAGTTTGGGTCAAATTAATCCTAAGTGAAACAATTTTTGATTCAGAATGTTATTTGGTGGCCTTTGCATACAAATAAAAATGCTGCCCATGGGTTCTGAGAAATCCTGTTCCCTTTATTTTCTGAGGTGACTCCCAAATGAACAATTTTGTTCAGGTCAAACACTCCCCAAAGTGGCCATGAAAGCCCAATTCATATTGGATGAAGTTATGCCATTTAAAAAGACAGTTTCAACATCTCATTGTAATAAGAGTACATAAAGAACAAGGAATTTTTCCTGGAGGAAGGGAGGATTTAAATTTAGAGCATCCCTGGAGAGTTAGCAATATTCTGTCAAAATATATCACACATCCACATCTTGTCACAGGCCTCGATACTGACAGGCGCACTGCCAAATGAAATTCTGAACATCTGTGTTCTAGCAGGTGGAAGAATAGAGAATGCTGTCTCTGGGTCAAAGCTAAGCTTCAACTATGTAATTATGACAGAATGTGAAACATGTCATATTTTGTGAGTGATGCACCGCAAAGTTTTTCCAAGTGAACACTGTTATGTATTCAGAAACCGCCAGTAATTTTGCTAGTGGATCACATGGTGTCACTCCTATTTCAATTCTATGATCTAGGCCTGTGAATCCCCGCTATGGGAAATATAGCACCATAGAGTGGACACTGATTTAGAGGATATACAGTCCTTGAAAAACATTTACCCATCCCTGTTAGGCATTGCTCCACTGTTGATATTGTGATTGAGTCTTCAAAATGCTATGCATGGTTCTATCAATCTATCTGTTTCAGGGTAAGGCTTACATGCTAAGTTCAGCTAATCCCATGAACATGGACCCACAACATGCAATTCCTTTGCAGTAAAGTGATTTCCTTGAACAGAAGCAATTTTTGCAGAATACCATGATGGTGGTTAAGGCATTCTAACGGGCACATAGAAGGTCATTTTGGAAATAATATTGTGTGTAAAGAAAGCAAATCAGGATCCAGAGTAAGATTATTTTCCAGTAGGAACAAACTGTTGCCCCTTCAATGATGAAAGTGGTGCAATATACTCAACATGGCATCAAGTAATGGTGTGAACTCATTGGAGAATGAAGGCATATCAGGGTCCTAGTGTTGGTCTCTGCTGCTGGCATACTGGATACCCAGCAGTGGCTCTGCTCAGGTTGGCCTTGTTAAGTGGAAATCCATGACATTGAAACTATGCATAACCAGCATTCAAAACACCATAGACACTTTGGTACAGAGCCCTTTGGGCAATGGCTGGGGAAAAGACTGTGTGGTATTAACAGTACAGGTCTTCCTATCCACTTGATTATAAAATCTTTCTCTGCTAAAGAAAATTCAGGTGAGCATTTACATGGGACACAAATATGTTCTTTATTTTCACCCATTCAAGAAGTTCTATCTGACACCTGTCCCCCAAAACAGTTAGTCTCCAATATTCCAAGTTCCTTTTCAACACTGACAACCCAGCCAGAATACAGTTCACAGCTACAGAATTTGTAAAGCAATGGACAGCTGGTGATTTCTCCTTCCAAACAATATAAACTACCAGGTACTTTGCTTTAGGTTCTAGACTATGTGAGGATTTTCCTCCACAAATCTACTTTATTAATATACCTGAAAGGGAATGTAATACAACAGCAGTCTATTTTGGGTGATGTATCTATATTGTGAAAAACACTCTGTGAACAAAGCCCAAGTTTTCACTTCCTGTAAGGAACTCCCTAAGAAGCCAAAGCTCCGGGCTGGACGAGAAAGATTAAGATGGAAGTAATTGAGGTAATGGGCATTTTAAAAAAATAAATATATATTTTTTTATTTTTAAAAGATACTTAGATTATATAAATATTACATGAAAAATATAGGTATTCCCATATGCCCCACCTCCCACACATCCCACAACCTCCACATAAACATCCTTCATTGGTGTGGCACATCAATTGCAATGGATAAACACATCCTGGGGCTTTGCCATTAAGCATGGAGCATAGTTCACATTGTAGACCACACTCTCTCTCACACATTTCTGCATGTTATATGATGATATAAAATGGCCTATATCTGTTATTGCACTGTCACTCAGGACAATTCCCAAGTCCTGAAAAAGCCCCTGTATTACAACTGCTTTTCCCTCTCCCTGCTCCCAGACCATCCAGGGGCCACTGGTCCCACATTAATGTTGTAATTTCTTCCATTGCTTGAATCACAGTATGTCTATAATAGAATACCAGTAAGTCCACTCTAGACCATAGCTTTTCCCCCAATTCTGAGGAGTCACGAATGGTGATGTCCACTCTACCTCCAATTGAGAGGGGGCTTATATGCCATGGATATAACCTGCCTGCAGCTGCAGACTTTCTCCATTCCCTGTGATGGCCTTTGTCCATCATAATCTCTCCACCAGATGTCCTGGGTGAGTCATTGAGCAGTAGAGTAGGAGTTGCAGCTCCACCAAGATTCCTAACCCAGCTGGCACATGGACAGCCCAAAGACTTCAGTCTCTGGATGTACACCTTCAAAAAACTCCAGCACCAAGTATAGGTTTGAATAGAAGGGACAGGTGAATCATGTACAGGGAAGACATTTTGAGTCCAACACTGTCATTCTCAGGAGCACAAACTCCAAAGTAGGGCCCACAGGAAAGGCACCCAGCTCTGGAGCTATCTTCCCTGGCATAGGACCTGGGTGTCTCCAGAGCCCTCAGGAGCCCCTCTATTTGGGGTGATATCCACTTTGGAAGTCTATGAGGTCCACTGAGATGAGTGTTATTCTGGGATGAACTCCCGACTCACTTTGAAATCTCTTAGCCATATGAACTCATTCATCTTTACCTTTTCCCCCTTTTATTCAAGGTATTTTTCCATTCACATTGCTAGTTGGCACTTGGTAGCAATCCCTCTGTGCCAAGGAGGCTCATCCCCGGGAGTCATGCCCCAAGCTGGGGAAAGGTAATGCATTCATATGCTGAGTTTGGCTTAGAGAGGCCACATCTGAGCAACAAGTAGGCTCTCAGGAGGCAACCCTTAGGCATCCCATAACAATAGGCTAAGTTTCAATTTCAAGAGCAAAGACTCATAAGACTAGTCATCAATAGCAAGGGCCCATCACTGGACCATCCTCCTTTGCCAGACATGGCCCCTGCACTTGGGGGACTGTTGCTGCTCCCTTGGAGAATGTGGTAGAGTACTCCAGGATGGGAATTCAATATTATTTCATTTATTGAGTGATTCTCGACCCACTGTGACAATGCCCCATTAACATCTGAACAATTTTATATACCTTATATGTATGTTCAGGTGAACTTACACACATGCACCCCCCCATCTCTGACAGCCCTCAAAAATGATCCTCACCCACCACAGTTGTAACCATTCTGTGATTCAAAGCTTCTATAAAGATGAAGGCAATATAATAGCCAAATACAATTAATAGGAAAATGAAATAATCATGATAAGTTTAAATGTAAGAGATAAAATACATGAAAATTGTAAAAAAACAAAATAAAATAAAATTAATAGATTGGGATATTTAAAAAATGAAAAATATAGTAAAAATTTAAAAAAAATTTTTTGACTTTTTGCTTTTTATCACTGCAATATCCCATGTCCAGTCTGTACCGTGGCACCTTCCCCCTCTCATTCCCCAGTGTCTCACTATTTTTCCTCTTGTTTTCAAAGAAGTTTTACGCCACAGCAAAGACACACACAGAATACAAGCATCTCTTGTATCTAACTTCCCTCCGCTTTCCTCTCCCCCATATTAATACCTTTTTATATGTGGATGTTAGCATTGTTATAACTGATATACATATAGTGGAACATAGCTACTAGACATTGTCAATGATTTACAGTATGGTTTAAATTTTAGACCATACACATTTATAAATCTGATGATATTTACCATGTCCTGTGTCCATCACTTTAAGGTAATGAAGAACATTTCCACTGACCACTAAATACCCCCTGTTTGATGTATTCTGTTCCTCCCTCCCCATACCCCTGCGGCCCAAGACAACCCCCTGGCTTGACTCGTTGGATGACAAGATTCATAGTTACATGCAACAAGAGGTCTTGACACACTGGTTTGATCTCCCCTATTAGGAACCACCCTTGCTCTCGAGAGACTCCCTCCTGTCTATTTCTGAATGAATCAGTCCTCTCAAAGATGGGAGTCCAACTCCTTCCCACTCATTATGTGGGTCTCCACCCACTGCTACAAAACAGACTGAACACTCACACATGCCCTAGAAGCCTGTTCCAGATGTGCCCTGTCCCAAATGCCCTTCCAACCAACACCCTAAACCAGTCACCTTCCTTGTCATATTGCCATAAGAGCATTCCCACCTCTGTACTTTCAACTTCATACCCTCAAATCCTAAGTGTTCACCTGGTCCCTCTCCCAACTCTCCCTCCAGTATCCTGGGTTTCCTAACCCACCCTAACCCAGGCTCTCCATCTGTCAACCCTGCACCACCCAACCCAATAATATCACTACCCTCCTGTCCTACCCCTTCAATATGCAACTACACTCTATCACTTTACCATGGATTACATCCTTAAGGGTGATGGCTCACAGCCTTCTCTTCTTGTCCTCTTTCTTGTAAACCTATCTTTCAGATACTAGCTTTCTGAGACTGCTCAATTTCCTTAATTCATATCAGTGAGGTCATATACTATTCAACCTTCAATGCCTGGCTTGCGTCACTCAACATGAGGTCTTTAAGATTCATCCATGTATCCCATGTGTTAGCACTTTATTCATTCTTACAGCTGAGTAATATTCCATTGTAAGTATGTACCACATTTTGTTTATCCATTCATCTGTTGATGGGCACCTGGGTTGATTCCAAATCTTGGCAATAATGAACAATGCTGCTATGAACATTGGTGTTCATATATCTGTTTGTGTCTTTGCTTTCTATTTTTCTGAGTATATATCCAGAAGTGGAATCACTGATTCATACAGAAGATGTATAGTTAGTTTATTGAGGTACCACTAAACAGTCCTCCACAGTGGCTGGACCATTCCACATCCCACCAGCAGTGGATGAGGGCTCCCATTCCTCCACATCTTCTCCAACACTTATGGTCTGCTGTTTTTTAATAGCCACCATTCTAATTGGTGTAAGATGGTATGTCATTGTAGTTTGATTTGCATTTCTCTAATAGCTAGTGATGTCAAGCATCTTTTCATGTGCTTTTTAGCCATTTGTATTTCTTCCTTGGAGAAGTATCTTTTCAAGTCTCTTGCCCATTTTCTAAATAGATTGCTTGTCTTTTTATTTTTGAGGTGTAGGATTTCTTTATATATGCAGGATATTAGGCTCCTATCAGATATATGGTTGCCAAATATTTTCTCCCACTGTGTAGGCTGCCTTTTTATTTTCTTGAGAATGTCCTTTGAAGTGCAAAAGCTTTTAATTTTGAGGAGATCCCATTTATCTATTTTTATTTTGCTTCTCATGCTTTGGGTGTGAAGTTCATGAAAGCATTTCCTAATACAGGGTCCTGTAGATGCTTCCCTACATTATCTTACAAAGTCTTTATGGTCTTGGCTCTTATATTTAGATCTTTGATCCATCTTGAATTGATTTTTGTATAAGGTGTGAGATGGTGTTCCTCTCTCATTCTTTGGATATGGATATCCAGTTCTCCAAACACCACTTGTTAAAGAGGCAATTCTCTCCCAAATGAGTGGGCTTGGTGGCATTGTCAAATATCAGACGACTGTATATATGAGGATCTATATCAGAACTCTCAGTTCAGGTCCATTGGCCTGTATGTCTATCCTTGTGCAAATACCATGCAGTTTTGACCACTGTAGCTTTGTAGTATATTTTAAAGTCAGGTAGTGTGATACCTTCTACTTCATTTTTCTTTTTCAATATGTCTTTGACAATCAGGCCCTCTTACCCTTCCAAATAAATTTTATACTTAGTTTTTCTAATTCCTTAAAAAATACAGTGGGATTGCATTAAATCTATAGATTTCTTTGGGCAGGATAGACATCTTTATCCTCTAAGACAATGTTAAATAGGAGTGGTGATAGTGGGCATCCTTGTCTTGTCCCTGATCTCAGAGGGAAAACTTTTAGGATTTCACCATTGAAGATGATGTTAGTTTGGGGTTTTTCATATATACCCTTTATCATGTTCAGAAAGTTTCCTTCTATTCCTATCTTTTGCAGGGTTTTTAATCAGGAAAGCGTTCTGTATTTTGTCAAATGCTTTTTCTTCACATATACAGATGATCATGTGATTCTTTTCTTTCAATCTGTTTATGTGGTGTATTACATTGATTGATTTTCTTATGTTGAACCATCCTTTCATACCCAGGATGAAACCCACTTGGTCATGGTGTATAATTCTTTTGAGATGTTGTTGAATGTGGTTAGCAAGTATTTTGTTGAGGATTTTAGCATCTAGGTTCATTAGAAAGATTGTTCTGAAATTTTCCTTTCTTGTGGTGTCTTTGTTTGGCTTTGGTATTAGAGTAATTATGGCATCATAAAATGAGTTGGGCAATGTTCCTTCTACTATTTTTTGAAAGAGCTTAAGCAGGATTGGTTTTAGCTCTTTCTGGAATGTTGGGTAGAATTTGACCGTGAGGCCATCTGATCATGGGCTCTTCTTAGTTGGGAGGTTTTTGATGACTGATTCTATTTCTTTAATTGTAATTGGAATGTTGAGCATATCAATTTCTCCTTTCATGAATATAGGCTGCTTGTGAGTTTCTAGGAATTTGTTCATTTCTCTAAATTATCATTAGTGTTGGCATATAATTTTTCAAAGTATCCTCTTATGATACTCTTTATTTCTGTGGGGTCAGTGGTGATATCCCCTTCCTCATTCCTTATTTTGTGCATTTGCATCTGCTCTCTCTTTTTCTTTGTTAGTCTGGTTAAGGGTTTGTCAATTTTATTGATCTTCTCTAAGAACTAGGTTTCAGTTTTATTTTTTCTAGTGCTTTCTTATTTTCTGTTTCATATTGTTCTTCTCTAATCTTTGTTATTTCCTTCTTTCTACTTTATTTGGGATTAGTTCATTGTTGTTTTTCCAATTCCCCCAGGTTTGCAGTTATGTGTTCAATTTTAGCTCTTTCTTCTTTTTTAATAGATGTATTTATGGCTATGAATTTCCCTCTCAGTATAGTTTTGGCTGCATCCCATTGGTTTTGATATGTTGTGTAGTCATTTTCATTCATTTCAAAGTAGTTACTGATTTCTTTTGAGATTTCCTCTTTGACCCAATGTTTGTCTAAGAGTGTGTTGTTTAACTTCCATATCCTTGTGCCTAATCTTGTTCTCTGGCCCTTAGTGATTTCCAATTTCATTCCATTGTGGTCAGAGAATTACTTTGCATAATCTTAATCTTTCTGAATTCATTGAGAGTTGTTCTGTGGCCTAGCATGTTGTCTATCTTGGAATATGATTCACGTGCACTAGAGAAGAACGTATATCCCACGTGTAGTGTTCTGTATATATCTATTAGGTCCAGCTTCTTTAATGTATTATTCATAGCCTTTGTTTCTTTATTGATTCTCTGTCAAAATTTTCTGTCTAATGGTGATTATGGTATATTATAGTCCCCTCTAGAGGCATTTATATCTCCACTTAGTCTGTCCAGTGTTTGCCTTATATATTTTGATGCTCCCTGATTAGGTGCATAAATGTTTATGATTGTTCTTTCTTCTTGAGAGATTACCCCTTTTGCAAATATATAGTGTCCATATTTGTCTCTTACAAAAGTTTTGCATTTAAAGTCTATTTTGTCTGATATTAGTATAGTTAATCCCACCCTTTTTTGTTTATTATTTGCTTGTAAAATTGTTTTCCAGCTATTCACTTTCAGCCTCCTTGAATACCTGTTCTAAGGAGGGTTTCTTGTAGACAACACATAGATGGGTCATATTTCCTTATCCATTCTGCCAATCTGTGTCTCTTGACTGGTGAGTTTAATTCTTTAACATTCAGTGTTATTACTCTCAAGGAATTTCTTATATCAGCCATATTTTCTTTGTTTTTTTTTGTATGTCATATGCTGTTATTATTTCTCTTTTTGTCTTTTTAGTTGTTCTTACATTCTATTCCAACTTTCTCTCTCTTGTTTTTATCCTTTCAACCTGTAGAGCTTCCTTTACCATTTCTTAAAGGCAGGTTTTTTATTGGCATACTCTTAATTACTGTTTATCTGTGAATATTTTGAACTCTCCATCATTTTTGAATGCCAGCTTTACTGGATAGAGAATTCACTGCTGGAAGTTTTTTTTCTTTTAGTACCTTGACTATGTCCTACCACTGTCTTCTTGCCTCCATGGTTTCAGATGAGAAATCAGCACTTAATCTTATTGAGCTGCCTTTGTACATGATGGTTCTTTTTTCTCTTGCTTCCTTGAGTATTGTCTCTTTGTCTTCAGCTTGGATATTTTAACAAGTATATTTCTTTGAGAAGGCCTGTTGGGATTTATACTGTTTGGGGTGCACTGTGCTTCCTGGACATGTACATCTATCTCCCTCAGTGGGGTTAGGAATTTTTCAGCCATTATTTCCTTCAACACTCCTTCTGTTCCCTTTCCCTTCTCTTCTCCCTCTTGGATGCCTATAATGCATATGTTTGTGCATTTTTTGTTGTTGGATAAATCCTTAAGTCTCTGCTGGATTTTTTCTAACTTTTTATCTATCTATTCTACTATCTGTTTGATTTCAGATGTACTGTCTTCCACATCACTAATTTTTTCTTCTGCCTGTCCAAGTTTGCTCTTATGTGATTTCAGTGTCTTTTTTATTTCTTCAGTATGTTCTCCCAGTGTCTTCTTAATATCCTTAATCACTTCCTTCACTTCAAGGTGGTTCATGATATTTTTTTTGATTAGTTGTTCAATGTTCTGCAACTCTTCCTGGTTTTTAGTTTGTTCATTGGACTGGTCCATGTTTTCTTGTTTTAGTATGGTTTGTAATTTTTTGTTTCCCTCTGGTCATCATTTTATCTTGATGTGTTTATTCAGTTGATTAGCTTCTCTCTCTGATCTAAAGTTTTATTTATCTGGTAGTTTTGTGTGTGTGTTAAGTTTTCTCTATGACACTTTGTTCTTCTTGTTCTATTTCATTGCTGTTGTCTATGTTCCCTTGAAGGAAAAAGATTAGGGCCAGAAAAGTCCAAAGAGGTAAGAAATTAAAAAGGCTAATACTAATAATAATAAAAGTTAGAATAGGGGCCATATAAGACTTAGTAACTTGAATATTTAACTCATGTAAGCAGTGTAGAATAATAGAGAAAAAAAGTGGAGTACCTACGATGGAATGGGAAACCAAATAAAAAAATATATATAGAATGATTTAAAAGGTCACAATGATGAGGAGAGAGAGAGAAAGAGTAAAGAACAGATTGAAATGAAAAATCTAATAAATAAAAGAAAACAGAATTGACAAGATAGAAATCAAAACCAGTAAATTTGAGGGCTAATGAAAAAAGGTGGAATGTAAGAACCACAACAGAAAGGAGAAGCTAGAAAGATGAAATAAGGGAAAGAGATAGCATTGGTAGACAAAATCAGTATACATAGAAAATGGGAAATCAAGGAAGAAGAAGCACAGCAAAGAAGAAACAAGCTAGCAGCACCTAATTTTTTAAAAAGGGAGGGGGAAGAAAGAGGAAAGAAAAGCAAGAAACAAATAAAAAACATAAAAACCAAACAAACACACAAGCAAGCAGTCAAACATAGCTAAGGAAGAACACCATTCCTTCCTGGGCCCTTTTGGAGCCTCTCAGTCTGCCTGTGTTCATCAACTAATTATCCTGCAGGCTTCTCTCTGCAGGTTTTGTGGCAGATTTTAGCGAGTAAACTAAGTTAAAATTTTTTTAGGTACCTTTTTTTTTTTTTTTTTTCTTTTTTTTGGAGAAATAAGGGACCCAAAAGAAGTTAGTACAAAAATAATGTCTATGTTTTCCCTGTCTTATGGTATCAGCTGGATGTTAGATATCTGGTATATCACTACTCCTAGAGGAGCCAGGAGTGAAACTAGGGACCTCATATATTCAAGGCAGAAATTCCTCCACTGAGCTAACTTATTAATTGGGTCAGTTAGCTCTTCAGAAAGCTATTTAATCACATTCCCCTGGAAGATTTAACTCTCCTGTGGTAGCAGGATTCAGCAGGCTGTATGATCAGATACCCCTCCCCTCTCCTGGGGAGGTTGAGTTCCCTTTTGAAATTCAAATGGGACCCTGATGACTGAGTTCACCTCACTGAAATGGTTTACAAGCCTCTTCTAGACCTCCCCCTCCTCTCAGGGGACCCTAAATAGGCTTGTGGAAACTCATTAAGCACTTCCCACTGCCTGACTCCCTTAAGGGAGTTGAAGTTCTGATAGTCCTCACTGCATGTTGCCGGTCAGGCTCTGGGTCCGTGAAAACGGTGCCGCGGATGAGAAAAAAGGAATAAGACAAAGAGAAGAAAAACTGGGATCAGGGGACTCTCCGTCCGAACTGGAGAGAAGAGCCCAGCCACACCATAGAGCATGGCTTTTATTTGGTTTTTTTATCAATAGATCAGTTTATATTCTTGAAGGGTTTACATTCCTGCATGTAGCAGATGTTGTAAATCTTATCTAACATAGAAACTCAGGATTATTCCCCACCCAGCTACTATAAGATCCTGTCTCATTATCATGAGACTAGGTTCTTATCTCCTACATTCCAGGGTGTCTCCTACATTCCAAAGTGATCTGCTTATTGTAGGTAGTCATGGCCTTTGAAACTCCATCAACTGCAGAATTATAAAATTGGCTGAGTCTGCCCTCTCTCAAGCCAAGCCTCTGTATCCCAGGGTGATTAGGTATTCAGGCTTCCTCAGCAGATTTGCCTCTCCCCTGAGCCTGGTGCCACTTCAAGCCAGCTGTTGTGTTACACTAAGCTCTCAGGGGGTCCAGTCAACCAAACCCACCAAAAGGAAATCCCTCTCCACCCTATGTCAGAACCGTCCTACTCTCAGAGAATGCTCCCTCACACTGGGTTGCCAGCGGGAGTAAGGGCTCACCCTAGCCCTTTGCCCTGAGAATGGGGCTAAGCTGCCCATGTCCATGATTTCCAGCTTGGGGCTAGAAACTCACAGTTTTATCTTGAGCAATCTATCTCCCTGTCCAGCTACCTCCAGATCGATGTCCCAAAGGCTTTCACTCTGTGGGCTCCCAGATCAGCTCACTGGGGCAGGATCCTGTCTCCAGTCAGCTGTCTTTTGTGAAAAAGATGATGAGTGCCCACTTAAACCAATGCCTTCTTGGTCCCTCCCAGCAATGGACATTTGAATCACTTTTCAGAAACTTACTTGTGCCTTCATGACCTAATAAATCCTGATCTCCTATAAGCCACTTCCATTTGATGATGGAATGCTGCAGTGCAAGCCAAACTTAATAGCTTAGTGAGTCAGATATTTCACAATGGGCAACACAGTTCTTGTAGTATTAGGTGGCCCATGAGTAAGTAATCATTCTCCACTATGGGTCTGTAAAAGGCTAAAAGTTTTTTCTCAAAAGGAGAGTAATTATTTGCAAAGTATGACAAACTTTGCCTCCATATCCCACATTTCTACTCTGTGATTCTCATTTAGGACCCTGACAAAGTCTCTAAACAGCATCCCTTTTCCACATACTCTTCAAGCACCATTGGATATGCAGGATCAGAATGGTCCTAGGGGCAAAATAGCTTATATATTAGTCTAGAATTGTTGCAGAGACTCCTCATAATCCAGTCCCCACTCAAAACTAGCAGCCTTTTTCATTACTCAATAAATGTGTCATAGTGGCACATTCAAATGAGAAATATGTTGGTTCCAAGCTGCTTGCAGGAATACTTGGTATTCTGACTCTTCAGATTGTATGACAGGGCAGATGCAACAGATTATCCTTCACTAGGAATAAGATTTCACCACTTTGCTCTCTCTACTGGTTGCCTACAAATTTTACTAACATGAGGCCTACGTGGAATTTTGTTGAAATTATTACTCATCTGATGTGCAAATGTTTTTAACAATAAGTCTAGAGCAGTTGTACATTTTGCTCACTAAGTCCAAATTAGCATATCTTCTAAATAATGGTCAGTAGTTGTGAATTTTGAATGACAGTTTGAATAATATACTAGCAGATTACATTATAACATAAGGTGAAGATTTGCTAAACCACTGAGGAATGACAGTGAAGATAATTTGCTGATGTTGTCAGCTGAAAGCAAACTAACAAATATTGAAAAAAAAAGTATTTGCCAATTCAATAACTTCATACCATATATCTAGGGAATACTTAAAATTTTCAAGCTCTGTTAAATATCTGAAACAGTAACTGCAACTAGAATAATCATCTGGTCTAGTTTATGATAATACACTGTTGCCCTCCAAGTTCCATCTGTTTTCTTCACAAGCCAAATAGGAATGTTGAATAGTAATGTGATGGAATCATCACCCCTGCATCTTTCAAACTTTTTGGTGGCACTAATCTTCACCGTATATGTGTGAATCTATTTCCAAACTCTCTATTCAGTTCCACTATTCAAGATATTTATCTTTTAAATAATACTTCACTTTCTTAATTTTCTTAGCTTTTTGTAAAACCTAAAATCAGATATGGGGCTTCTCTAACTTTGTACTTTTTTTCAAAATTCTTTTGATTATCTTATTCCTTTGTTTTTGCATATAGATTGTAAAATCAGCTCAACTATTTCTGCAAAAAAAAATGTTTTGCTTAAATTTGAATTGTTTTGCATTGAATCTATACATCAATTTGGGATTGCTTTTAATTATTAGATCAATTATTTCCAAATGGCAACCTACTAATATCATATTTCTTTATTTCTTCTTTTTATTCATATTCCATCGACCAGCATTACCTATCCACTGTCATAATTTCTCCATGTGGGACCTAGGCATTCATGTATTTTTTTAAAAAGTTATTCTAATTATTTCTCATTTTAAAAACCAGGTATTCACCCTTAGATTAGTATATGAGATTCCAAGGCAAGGAAAGGGCATATAAAACTCAAAACCTGTGACATTTACTTCTACTAGGCCTTTAAATATTCATTCACATAGAATATTAGAGTTATCTGTCTACTGCCCCAACTCTCAGGTAAATAATCTTTATCCATAAATTTAATACTCTCTGTTAAGTTCTCAATGAGCTTAAATTATCTCTCATGCCACCTTGAATTGTGGTAGTTTACAATTTAAATAAGAACCATAATAATATTATTAAATATTTATTATTTTTCATAGTTTATAACTTCATATTATCTTATTACATATATATTTGTTGAATATTTGAGGACTTATAAAAGTTATTTTATAACTTTTAAACTGGAATTCAGGAGATTTAAGATATTAACTTACCCTACAGCTCAATGGACTCATCCAAGTCACCTGGCGAGGAGACAACGATGGGCAATGGCCATCCCAGGGAATGGAGAGGGCCTGCATCTGCAGGCAGGATCATCCCACCCGCCATATCCATGGGATATAAGCCCTCTCTCACTTGGAGGTGGAGTGGACATCACCATCCCAGTCCCCTCAGGATGGGTGGAAGAACTATGGACTAGAGTGGACTTGATGGTATTCTCTTGTTCACATATGGTGATTCTAGCAATGGAAGAAATAATAACAATGAGGTGGAGCCAGTGGCCACTTGACACTTTTGGGGCAGGGAGAGGACGAGCAGTTGAAATACAGGGGCTTCTTTGGGATTTGGAGGTTGTCCTGAGTACCGTTGTGGCAACGAATGTAGGCCATTTTAAATCAGTACGCACCACTCAGAACTGTATGGGAGAGAGTGTGGTCTACGGTGTGAACTGTGGTCTATGGTTGGTGGCAAGGCTCCAGGATGTGTAAGTCCATTGAGGGTGGTGGGACACACTTGTGGGAGATGTTTGTGTGGGATGTGGTGGGAGGTGTGGGAGGTGGGCAACATGGGAATCCCAGTGGGTTCCGTGTAATATTTTGGGTAATCTAAGCACTTCTTAAAATATATTTTTATATATATATATAAATAACATTTTTGTAAGCAAATGCACATATATGCATATATATTTATATATCATTTTGCAAATGTTGGTATGTATTGTGAAAATTTTGATTTTTACCCACAATAAAAAATAAATAAATAAATAAATAAAAAAGATATTAACCTAAAGCCACATAGCTAGTACATATCAGACCTAGGGCTATGTACTAGAAAATAATTATTATATTCCCTTTCCAATTCTATACCATGTTATTTTTTCACTGAGGGGTCACTTTTATCAGGAGTCAAAGTGCTTACATATAGTCATTTTTATCATGCAGTTCATTTTTCCAGAAACTTTCACTTGAATTTTATCGGGAAAAAATCTCATCTATTGCTCTTCTGTTTGCAGAAGAGAGATATTGTATATTCTCCATGGGTATCTCCTGTGGAATAGAAGAGATTAATGAGCTGGCATAAGTATTCGATGTATAATATTCACAGTGTATTTTAATGAAGTGACCATTTCAGTTCCAGAGATAAGAAGAAAAGATTTTCATCAGGTACACAACATTTTAGAAGCTATTACCCTCAATCTCAAAATAAAGTATGAGTTTGACTATTTCATTTGAGATAGAGCTTTGTACTTTACTCAGAGTTACATTACAGGTGTGTCACATGGCTTCTAGGGATCTTAAGTGGGAAAATAGGAAAGTCTTTCAACATACTTAGGAAAGTAAAGCTGCAACATGGAAATTTGCTTTAATTATGTTGATGGAACATGATAAAATAGGGGTAATATAAATAATGGAGTATATTTAAATATGAGTGAAATTACTTTTAAACACTATTTTTAGAAAAGTTTTAGATTTACATTTACAGAAAAGTTACCCCAGAAATATAGGAATTCCCATATAATCTTCCACACACTCACAAATAGTTTTCCCTGTTATTGACTACTGAGATTATTGTGGTACATCTGTTAGAGTTGATGGACCAATATTAAAGCGTTAATACTAACCAAAGAGTATAGTTTAGATTATAGTTTACATTTTGTGCTGTACATCTCCATAGGCTTTGACAAATGCTTAATATTGTGTGTCTGTCATTGTAGTGTTAAAAAGAGGTATCTCACCATCCTAAATATGCCCTGTTCCACCCATTCATCACCCTATTCCTTCTGAACTCCTGGTATCCAATATCTTTATATCAGTGTTACATGGTCTTCCATCAACAAAATAAACAAAAACAATAACAACTAATTTACTTCGGTCCTTTGCCACACACCCCAACAATTTTTCAATCCCCAATTCCTAAGGACATCTGTTACAACAGCCCCAGGCTGAGAAGGGACTCAGATACTATGGGATAGATGAAAGGAAATATTTTGTCCACAGCTGCAAATACTCCCCATTTTTTGGGATGGGTCTGTCCTTCATCATCGTTTTTTTGGTTGTCTAGGACAAACACAAAAAACTGGTGAGTAGGAGTTGTCCATTGTTCTGTGTGGATTGAGCACTCAACTGACACACAGTCTGAAGATTTATGCCTATGAGATATGTACTTAACAGGTACATTTAATATTATAGATTAAAATAAAGAATAGAAGAATCATGGTTAGGGGAAATATAAATGAGTATAACTATGTTATACTGGGGAGATAGATTATCATATATTCCCAGATAAGGTCCACTGAAAGGGTCTTGAATTCAGGAAGCTGTTTGCCTTGCCTTTGTTGTCCAGATGTCCCTAGAGCCCACAGGAGCACTATTATTTGATGCTTTATTTATTGTAACAGTGAAGTCTGTCTGAGACCTGCATAAATTTAACCTCCAAAATGATATCCGAACATATTTTGAAATATCCTAGCCATATAAAGTCTTTTTTATTTACTGTTTCCCCATTTTGGTTGAGGTCTTTTTCTAAGTGCTTTGCTGTTCCATGCTTAGTAATAATTCCTCAGTTCCATGGAGGCTCACATACAGGAGTCATGTCTCACATTAGGGGAAGGTGGTGAGTTTGTTATCAGAGTTTGGTTTTGAGAGGGGCCACATTTGGTTACTAAGGAGTTGTTCAGGGGCTAACAATTAGGCATTAATTATAATTAAGCTATGCTTCATTTTTGCAGGAATAAGGTTCATACATACAATCATTAAGATTGAGGATGTGGCATATAGGCTTGTTTTCCTTATGTAGGCATGACATATATTTCAGAGATTTTTGCCATTTTATTTGAGAAAATAGCAAGATTTCAACAGGGTGGAAGTGTAATATTTTGTTTGCTGTTCTGTAGCCACTATCTATTGAGAATACATACCTTTGAGAATATGAATGCATTCATATGCCATATAAGTACATTTTAGGTGCATTTCCCCCCATATGTCATACCACTAACAATACCCTTTGCTAAAAATGTAGCTTTAATATAAATCCTGTAAGAACATTCTAATATTTATATTCTTAACTACAATCTTTGGTCACACCAGAATTCACTTAGTCTTAAAGTTGACCATTTTATCTCTAAGTTTTCTTCTATCCTCCTGTACAGACCCAAACTTCCACATTCAACCATGTACATGCTCACACTTCAGCATCATTAATTATACTCACATTACTGTGCACCTCCATCCATTTCCAAACTATTATCAACCAAATTATAAATAATGTACAGATTAAGAATCAGCTACCAATTCTAAACCCCTCCTATCTTCTAGCAACCTATCTCCAAATTCTACCTCTGTGAGTGTGCTCACACTCATTTCATATCAATGAAATCATGCAATATGTTTCCTTTTGTGTTGGCTAATTTCACTTAACATAAAATTCTTAAGGTTCATTCATGTTATCTAATGTGTCAAAATTTATTCCTTCTTCCAGCCGAATAATATTCCATTGTATGTATATACCACATTTTATTTTTCAATTCATCTGTTGGTGAAGACTTTGGTTGCTTCCACCTTTTGGCAATTGTGAATAATGTTGTTATGAACACTGGTATGCTTATATTTGTTTTTGTCAGGGATTTCAATTCTATTGAGTATACACCTAGTTGTGGGATTGTTGGATCATATAGGAATTCTCTACTTAAATTTCTGAGGAACTGCCAAAAATGTCCTCCAAAGTGGCTGAACCATTCTCTTTAGCACCAGTGTCAATGTGTATTCTTATTTCTCCAATTTCTCTCCAACACTTATAGTTTTCTGATTTTTAAAAATAGCAGCCAGTCTATTAGGTGTGAAATGGGTGGAACAGGGCATATATGGGACAGGGAGATACTTCTGTATAGTATTGCAATATCAGACAGATGACATTAAACATTTGTCAAGATCTATGTATCTGTAAAACACTAAGAGTAAACCATAATGTAAACTATAGTCTTTAGTTAGCAGCAATGATTAAATACAGTTCATCAACTGTAACCAATGTACCACACTAATCCTAGATGTCAATAATAAGAGAAACTATGTATGTGTGTGGGTGTAAGGAGTTATATGGAAATTCCCTGTACTTTAGATATAAATTTTCTGTAAATGTGAATCTAAAACTTCTCCAAAAATAAAGTTGAAAAAAGTCTTATTTTTAGTTAGCAGTGTTTTCATATCTTAGATTATTTCTAAATAAACATTTATCTATTCTTCAATGGAACATTTAACATATATAGATAAACTGAGTTATATATATATACCTATGGTTATGTTCAAACTGATTCTTAGCTAAACTTCATTGATTAACATATTGGTATTGTTAGTTTTTGTGTGATATGATTTTCACTTACTGTAATTACAAATGTCCTCAGGAGGTGACGACTTGACATGGTTTCAGTGAACGCTCAGCACTGATTATGGAATGAATTCCCATTCTGTAATCCCTGTGAAGGACTCCCTAATGTTACCTCAGTTGCTCCATGTGCCTTTATACTCTCAGATCCATCCAGCCCTCTGGAAATACCTTTTGCACTCTTCGACTCATCACAACAACAGATACTTGCCCTATTAATATCTTCCCACTGTTGAATTAGCGAAAGTTATTAGATTCATCCTGAATCTCCCCAAATTATCTCATAATGATATATTAATATTTCTTGAGTGTATAATTAAGATTCAAGAAAAATATAATTTAAAGAATAACTTTCAACTGGATGCTATTTGCAGATGGACAAAGATCTGAAAAGCTAGCTAGTTTATCTTTGAGAGTATCTTTGATGAAGATTTTTCTCATTTGCTATCTCTACCTTTAACCATTTGAAATGAACTGCCATTTATCATCATTGCTCAAAGCTTACTCCCAATGAGCAAATCCCCAATAAATGATCTCCCATTAGCTCAATGCACACCTGATTCAGACTTACTAATCTGCTTTGTTTATCTTTTTACTAAGATTTATTTATTTGAATCACTATTATTATTGGATATTTACTTTTATTTCAATAGTATTCACTTTTTTCCCCAGCAAGGTTGGTTGTCCACCATAACAATCCCAATGAAAACAACGTAATATAAAGTTAATACTTAAAACTGAATTTGAGATTTAATCCAATAATTTTCAGGACATCATTTTTTATTAATCAATTATGTAAAGAGAACTCATATGTCTATTGGAACAAACACATCTTTGATAACAGAGTGAGAACTAAATCTATACTCAGAAGTCCTTTTGAAAAAAATTTTCGGAAACA
The DNA here is from genome assembly GCA_026826555.1 of Tolypeutes matacus. Classification (NCBI taxonomy): domain Eukaryota; kingdom Metazoa; phylum Chordata; class Mammalia; order Cingulata; family Chlamyphoridae; genus Tolypeutes; species Tolypeutes matacus. The sequence continues at coordinate 833,456 of JAKSZT010054451.1, forward strand.
AAATACTGAGTATAATTTCAAAATCATGTTGTCTTTTAAAAATCCAGCTATCTGAAATAAAATCTATAGCAGTTTTACACCACTTATGAAATTGAAAAATAGATATCGGATTCTGTTTGTAAATTGGTCTGTCATTCTGGGCATATTAGATTATATTGCATTCAGAGGTTTCACTTTTACTTGATTGAATAATGATTAATGTTTGGGCCACATCAGTAGGATGTTGCATCCCTGCCTCCTTGGTGGTCAGGGACTCTCAGGGAAACCACACTGCAGAGAAGGAAGTTTGTAGTTTTGGATGTTGGAGGCTGGGGTGTAAGGACACAGAGGAGCAGAGAAAGTTTCAATTAGACACAGCAGAAGCCCCAGGAAGAGAGATGAACAGTTTGCCTGATATTCTACAGCTGGCCTTGTTGAGAAAGCAGAGCACCTGAGCCTGGAGAGAAATGAGCCCTGGAAAGAGAAGAACCCAGGAAGCCAAACTCTTGCAGATGTTGGCAGCCATCTTGCTCCAACGCGTGGTGACTGACTTTGGTATGGGAAGTAACTTATGCTTTATGGCCTGGTAACTGTAAGATTCTACCCCAAATAAATACCCTTTATAAAAGCCAAAAGATTTTTGGTATTTTGCATCAGCACCCCTTTGGCTGACTAATACATATTAAATGTATTTCCTTATTATCTTAGGAGGTGTTTTTTGTTTCTGTAATAAAGGACTAAACTACATCAAAATACTTCTATATCTATCTCTTACAAATATTAAAAATTTTGTAGCATTACAGGACCAGTTCAAGTCTCCTTCCATTCAAATCAAGTTTTTAAATAGTCAAAGCAGTTTTAGCTATATACATAACCTGGTTTATCAGTTTAGTTACTCTTTGAAATTAATAAACATAATTTTTATGGAAAATGAAAAGATTAGTGCTAAGATCAAGGATGTCCTCACTTAAGCCCATCAATGTCTGACTAATAATTTAGTTCACAAATTAGACAAATTGCAATCAAGTTAATCAGCATTAAGATGCACTATCCCCCCTTTTTTTCCTAGGAAAGTAGCAAGCAGATTTTGAAAATGAAAAATATTTACAATGTTCTATTCTTCAGGTCAATATGGTAAATTTTATGTTTAACACTCAAGTTATAACTTTTCATTCTTCATTTCTGAGTTCTATTATCTTTCCATCAAGGATGAGTTCTTTGACTTCCATTGCTCACATCAAAACACACTGTATAAACACTTTAAACAATCATCATTTAATGCTTACTGTTATGAAAATTTGATTACTTATCTATAACTAGCACTATATTGAAACTGCAATTGCTAAAAGGCCTGATTTTGTATGTCCAAAAAATTGTATACCCTGGGCATAATAGTTTACTAATATATATATATCTGAATGGTGAGTCAAGAAATGAGTTAGTTTTAGCAAGATTTAGCAATTTTATTGTGCAGCTTTATAGTTACTAGACAATACATTAATATTCATGTATAATAACAATAGATAATTTCCAATGAAATGCTAAAAAATTAAAAGCACACACAGAGAAACTCAATATTAGAAAAGAATAAACCCTTCATAAGTTCATCAGTAGAGTCCATATAACTGAAAAATGAGTGAATAAATGGGAAGATAATCAGGTAGGAATTACACAAACAGGCAAAATTTAAAGAAAAAAAAGTGGGATAAATTACCTAAGAGCTGCAGGACAATATCAAACAGCTTGTTAGCAGTGAGCAACAAGAATAGTGAAGGAATGGACCAGAAGAAATATTTAAAGAAATTATGATCAAGACATTTTAAAAAAATAAGGAAAGCTGGGAAGTGGATATGGCTTAAGTGGTTGGGCTCCTATCTACCATATGGGAGGCCCTGAGTTCAGTTCTGAGGGCCTCCTGGTTAAGGCAAGCTTACCTATGCCCACGGAGAGCTGATGGCCCATGCCCATGGACAGCTGGCACAACAAGATGATGCAACAAAGGGAAACAAGCAGACACAGAGGAGATGTTCAGCAAATGGACACAGAAAGCAGAGAGTAATCACAAATAGCAAGGGAGGGAATAAATTAATAAATAAAAGCAAATCTTTAAAAAAAATAAGGAAAAACACCAAATCACAGGGCTGCAGATGTCAGTGAACCCTCAGGAAGGTTAAATAGAAAAACAGTTAACTGAACATAAAACACATCTAAATTCATCAGACTCATTGATGAAAAACAGCATATGTGTACAATTATGAAGTCAGTCATGGGAAAATATATATCAACTATAGAAGAAAAAACATTATTATAAAAGACTTGCCATCAATAATGACATTAACCAAAAGATAATGGAAAGTTATATTTAAAGTACTGGTAGATTTAAAAAATATTCCAGAATTAAATTACAATACCCACTGAAAACAACTTTCATATATAAGAACATAAAAAAGGCTTGATAGGAAAATTAACACACACACATGCAAAGAGAAAAACAGAAAAAAAACTTTGTGTCAGCAGACTTGTGCTTTAAAAATTACATACACAGGAATATGGCAATATAAAGACTGGAGTGTGTAAACGTATACATAAGTGATCCTCAAAAGTAGAGATGAAGGTAAATATATCAAATATTTGATTTGTTAACTTTTAATTGTTTTAAAAATCATTGCCTAAAGCCAAACTATGTTGATGAATTGGGTTTAAATCATATATAAAAGTAAAATTTATGAAAAACAAATTGGGAAAGAATAATTGAATCTCTATTATTTTATTGGTCTAATTTTCTAAGTTGTGCCACATATTATTTTAGGTAGATTATGATGAATTAAACATGGATAAAATAATACCTAGAACAACCACTGAAACAGAGAAAATAAAAAATTTTAAATAAAAGGAGTTAAAGTAGGATATCACTAGAGTCACAATTATGAAAAGTATAGTAAGAAAATTTATAAACAACTTTTAAATGTAAATTTGACAACAGTTGAAATCTACAATTTTAAATTGTACATTTCATCTAAAATCAGAAGATCTGTGTAATATAGTTAGTCCTATGTCTCTAAAAGAAATAGTATTTTTATTAAAATTCATCCAAATGAGAAAAAAAATGAAATAGTTTTCCAAATGTAATCATCTCACCTTTCCCTCAGACTGGAAGGGGGACAGAGTACTATGTGAAACCTATTCAACCCAACAGAAATGGACAATCTCTTGGGAGACAGTAGAGCAAAAACATAAAATAAATCTGGGCCCAGGAATAACACAAAGAAAAGAGCCACCCATAAAGCCTAGTTGGATAGTCTGCTCTGTTGCACCCAAGGACCATACCTTCCCTTTGTTGAGTCACACTGTTTCTGAAGTCCTTTCTTACACCAATCAGCTTTTACCTGACTAATAAAAGTTAAATCCCCAGCCCAATCACATCACCTGATATACATTCTTTCCTGTAAATAGTTCTTTCTTTCTGTAAATAGGACTATAATTGTGTGTTTGGGTATATTTTGCAACTATCTCCAAAATTACACTGTATTCTATTAGCAGCTCTAGTGGTGTCAGCAAACAACATTCCCTTCTCATCCCTGATTTGTTATTGTTTTTTTTTTTTTTTTACTGGGAGGTCCTGGGGATCGAACCCAGGTCCCTCCATATGGAAGATGGACTCCCAACCATTTGAGCCATATCAGTCCCCCAGTTATTGGTTTTTAATATAATAAAGTAATACATGGTATGTTTTCAAATAAAAAAGAATAGTACATATTTGTAGAAAAAATGGTATATGATAAAGTGATGATTAAGAATGTGAACTCCAATATCAGTCTATCTCAGTTCCAACGTGAGTTTGTCCTTAAACCTGTTGCCTGGCCATGAATTAAGTTATGAAATTTCTGTTTGTTCTAGTTTCATCATATGCCAATTCAGCCATTCAAATATATTTATGTAGTCATTCTTCTAGGCGTTGGGGATAGTATTGAACATAATTGACAAAAATCTTGTGTTCATAGAACTTTCAATGTGTAAGAAAACAAAGAAGAAAGAGAAGACATAAACACAATATTAAATGTAAGGTTGGGTAAGTTCTATGGAAAACAAATGAGACATTGGTACAAGATGGGACAGGTGTGATTTTAAATAGCATGTAAGGAATGGTCTTAAGAGTTAGAAAATGAAAAAAGACTCATGCAGTTATCTAGGGGAAGAGGATTTCAGGAAGAAGAAAAATTGGCAATATTCCAGGCAGCATCTAAATAATGTGTATAGGGAAAGGTGAGGAGGTCTATGTGACAATTCCTAAGTAAGTGTGATAGATAAAATGATAAAGGATGAGTTCATAATAGTAAGGAGTAGGAACAGGATCATATTAGATCTGTAGATTTTTGTTAAAAAAAATTATTTTACTCTAAAGATGATGGGAACTCTTGTAACTTTTGTGAAGAAAAGTGATATAAGACAACTTCTGTTTAACAGTATCACTCTGCCCTCTTCATTGAGATTAGACTCAAGGAGTATAAGGCAGAAAACAGGGAGTGATATTGGGTTGGGTGGTGCAGGTTGGACAGGTGGGTAGATTGGGGAGGGTGGGTTGGAAAGTTCAGGGAACTGGGGGGAGAGTTGCAAGTGGGACCAGGTGAACACTGGGGATTTGTGGATATGTGGTTGAAAGTACAACGTTGGGAATGCTCTTATGGCAATATGATAAGGAATGATTACTGGTTTAGAGTGTTGGATGGGGGAACATTCAGGAGAGGGCACCCCTGGAGCAGGCTTCTAGGGAGTGTGTGAGTGATCATTTTGTCATAATGTGTTGTATCAGTGGGTGGAGACCCACATAATGAATGGGAAGGAGTCAGACTCCCATCCTTGGGAGGACCAATTTGTTCACAAATAGAGAGGCAGGAGTCTCTTAAGAGCATGGGCAGTTACTAATATGGGAGGACAAACAAGTGTGTCAAGACCTCAGTGTTGTGGCATGTAACTATGAATCTTGCCATTTAAGGAGTGAAGCCAGGGGGTCACTGTGGGTCCCAAGGGGAGGTGGAGGGGTATTTAGTGGGTAATGAATGTGTTCTACATGATCTTACAATGATGAACATAGGCCATGTTAAATATCATCAAAATTTCTACAAGTGTACTGTCTATAAAATGTAAACCATAATGTAAACCACTGACCATGTTTAGTAGCAATGTTTCACTATTTGTATATCAGTTATAAAAAGGTACCATCAATATATAAAAGGTATTAATTTGGGAAGGAGGAAAAGGGGAAGATGTTGGGTATATGAGAGTCCTCTGTATTCTGTATGTGACTTTACTGTGACCTAAAACTTCTTTGAAAACAAAATGAAAAATAGTAAGACACTGGGGAATAAATGGAAGAAAATGACACTTTATAGACAGGACGCTAGATATCACAGTGATGAAAGGCAAAATGGCAAAAAAAAATTTAAAACATATGCTTAATTATTTTTTAATATCCTAACTTTTTATTTTATTTTTATTTTTTAAAAATGTTTATGTATTTTATTTCTTATATTTAAACATCATTATTATTTCATTTTCCTATTACTTGTATTTGGCTATTTTAATGGCTTATTTTTGAAGAAGCTTTGGGTTACAGAAAGGTTACAATTGGGGCAGGGGAGGATCATTGGTGTGGGGTATCAGTGATGGGGGATAGATGGGAGGAAGCTCACCTGGGTATGCCTATAAGGTATATAAAAATGTTCAAATGTTCATGGGACACTGTCATATTGAGTAGAGACTCACACAATAATCGAAAGAATATTGAATTCCCATCCTGTAGAGCTCTGCCACATTTTCTAATGGAGCAGCAACAGTTCCCCAAGTGCAAGGGCAATGATTGGTGAAGGAGGATGATCCTCTGATGGGCCCTTGATATTGATGATTATGCTTATGAGGCTTTGCTCTTCAAATCAAAATTAAGCCTATGGTTGTGGGGTGCCTTAGAGTTGCCTCCTAAGAGCCTCTTTGCTGCTCAAATGTGGCCTCTCTAAGCCAAACTCGGCATATAAATGCATTACTTTCCCCCCAGCATGGGACATGACTCCCACGGATGAGCTTCCCTGGCACTGAGGGATTACTACCAAGCACAAACTAGCAATGCAACTGGAAAAAGTCCTCAAATAAAAGGGGGAAAAGGTAAAGACAAATGAGTTTCTATGACTAAGAGACTTCAAAGTGAGCTGGGAGATCATCCCAGAAGTAACATTGATAAACATCTCAGCAGGATCTCATAGACTGCCAAAGTGGATACTACCCCAAATAGTGTGGCTCCTGAGGGCTCTGGAGACACCCAGATCCTATGGTAAGGGCAGATAACTCCAGAGTTTGGTGCCTTGCCAGTGGGCCCTACTTTGGTGTTTGTGCTCCTGAGAGTGAAAGAGTTAGACTCAATTATGTCTTCCCTACACATGACTCATCTGTCCCTTCTTTTTAAATCTATAGTTGGTGCTGGAGTTTGTAGGTGTACATCCAAGAGACTCAAGTCTTTGGGCTGTCCATGTGCCAACAGGACATGGAACCTCAGCAGAGTTGCAACACCAATTCTACAGCTCATTGAACTCACCCAGGACAACTAACAAGGCAATGATTATGGACAACAACCATCCCAAGGAATAGAGAGTCTGCAACTGCACACAAGATAGTCCCAACCATCTTCCCCATGGGATATAAACCCCCTCTCAATTAGAGGTAGAATGAACATCAGCATTCCAGTATCCGCAGGATTGGAGAAAAAACTATGGACAAGAGTGGACTTACTCGTATTCTACTATAGGTATAATGTGATTCTAGCAATGGAAGAAATTACAACATTGATGTGGAGCCAGTGGCCACCAGAGCCTCTTGGGCATGTAGAGGGAAAAGCAGTGTAATACAGGGGCTTTTTTAGGACTTGGGAATTGTTCTGAATGACATTGCAATGACAGATATAGGCCATAACATGCAGAACTATGTGAGAGAGAGTGCAGACTACATTGTGAACTATGGTCCATGCTTAATGACAAAGCCCCATGATGTGTTTATCAAATGCAATGAATGTCCCACACTAATAAAGGATGTTTATGTGGGAGGGTGTGGGGGGTTGGGGGAGTTGGTCATATGGGAATCCCTATATTTTTTGTGTAACATTTATGTAATCTAAGTATCTTTAAAAAAAGAAAAAAGGCAACTTATGCTTAACAGTATCACTCTAGCCTCTTCATTGAGATTAGACTCAAGGGGTATAAGGCAGAAAACAGGGAGACAATTTAAAAGGCTGTGGCAAAAAATTCAAGATTAGGATATTGTTTCTTTGTGTCAAGGTGATAACAGAGGAGATATTGAGAAATAGTGACTTTCCCAGTTTATTATTGAAAGGAAATTAATGTGATATTCTGATGGACTTGATGTGATATGTGTGATGTTAAGATAATGGCAGGATGACTCTTAAGTCTTTGCCTGAATAAGGAAGAGGAGAACTTTTCATTACTTGTGACTAAATTTAAGATATTACAAGTATCTGAGAGTTATCTTGCAAAGATAATGTATGTTAATTATAAATCCACAGCCCTTGGAATATTGTCCAGAACTCAATAAGTGCTCATTAAATATAATCTGTTTTTACTATTATTATAGTATATCAATCATTTGCAAACAAATATTATTGTTCATATTTACCATACTGTATTTAAGACTTTTTAATCATTTTTAAGTTGTTCAACCTTTACCTTTACAATACATAGAATTTTGACATACCACCATACACAAAAGAATTTTGTGTTAAAATTCTTCACACCACTTCTTTCTTTAAACATGATATACACTGACACATAGGGAAAATAGAAGGAAAATGTCAATAGCTTATTGTGTTCACATTGTCCAGTGGTTATGTTTATTTAGCAACAACATATATGGTTTTTAGAATATATTATGAGGACAGGGTAGACTCAATTTAATTAAAACAAAAGCAATTTCTGAACTTCACTATTGTCTAAAAAAGTACAGAATCTGTTGACCATAGTTGATAAGAGAAACCAACAGTATACATTTTCTAAATCATAGAAATGTACATAAATGAATGTAAGGCCAACACAGTTTATTTAAAACACCAGAAAATGTAAAGTGTTCATAAATGAAGACAAAATACATATATTAGATGAGAGATTAGTCTAAAACATATTTTAAAATAAATCCTTAGCAAAATACAGCTAATTGCAAACAAAAAAGGAGGAATTATAATAAATTTAAATTCTAGATAACATATATATCAGTGAAAAAATAAATCTTATTTAACGATTGATGTGAATATTATATATGACAACTTAAAATTTTATGTGAAGGAAGAATGTAAAGGAAAATAATTTACATTTTTAATTGCTTGGATTAATAAACAGTAATGAAACAGTGAGATTATCAACATTTTCATATTTAAAAAGTTTTGTACCTTATATTAATATTTCAAAATCATTCAAGAAATTGAGCAATTATAATTTTACAAAGAAAACTTGAAAATAAATTAAAATAATAAAATCACTTCAAGGGAATATATATGTAATAACCATTACTTAAGTTGAAATAAAAATAATCAAACATAGGAAAATGAAGAAAACATACTTTCTTAAATATACATTGAATAGAAGAGAAAATTAAAACTGAAAATCCAGATTATGTATAGGCATTTTTAAAAGGAAATATTAGCAAGCTACCTGAATAAAATTTATGGGATGTCACAAAATTTTGATTGATATGTAATTCTTAGCTTTGCAACTTTTCTCTATTAAAGTTCCTAAAACAAATGAGCTACTATTTTAATTCAATAATTATAACATTTTAGGAACATAAACATATAGAAACCAGGTAAAATGAAATGGTTTTTAATCATACTAAAATTAAACAAAGACATAGAAATTATTGCATATATTAGTTTATGCTTGACAGAAAGGGTTTTCAAATGGTTAGCAGGTAGAAGCAAATCAGGTATAACTACATGTGGTATTTAACTTCAGGAGTATCAAAACTTCAGGGCTTAAAACATTGCAAGGTGAGATTCTTGATTTTGCTCATGTACCAAAAAATTATTCATCTCTCAAATTGAAATAACAAAGGGTTTGTCAAAGGTTATAGTGATGAGTGGAAAAGAAAAGCTGTAAAGCAGAAACTTAAATGATAAAAAATTTATATATACATGTAATATATACATACATCAACATAAGATCTGTCTAGAAGATGGGAACAAAACTCTCAAAAATTAAGATATTTCTATTTTCTATAATTTAAAATATACCCCAAATTTTCTTCAATGTGAACATACACTTTTTTATATAACTTAATTCTATCACAATAATATTACTTTTCCTATACAAAATCTCTTGTGTATTGAAAATTTTGCAAGAATATAAGCATCCAATGATCCTGGTAAAAATTTACTAGTACTACATTAAATAATTTCAATTCATAACCTGATTTAATCTTTAAGGTAACTGTAGGATTTAGAATTTTTTTCTTGTACAGTTGAGGAGACCATATCTATACTTTCAGTGACTTATGAAGGGATATAGAGCTAAAAAGCTGGCAGATCTAGAATCTAAACTCTGGATTTTCAGGCCAAAGTAGCACTCTTTAATACTATGCTATATATTTTTTCTACAGAATAAATGACTAAGGAGAGTGCTTTTCATAATAAAAATCTATGAAATTGGAATATGCATGGGGGTTGTTATGATACAATTTGAAAGGTAACACCACATTTTTCTTGTTGTTGCATTGAGTTGCTCTTAAAACACATACATTTAAATTAAAGGTTTAACACATATTTCATAGCTTCCAATTACTATGCAGATGCCTAAAACATATTTTGTAAATATTCCAGATTATGTATGGTTAATTAGAGGAAGGCTCAACAGAAATTCAAACTAATTAAAGGATGCTACTTTATTTTTTTTTTAAATACCCAAATAGAAAAGAAAGAAACAAGGCACTTAAATGTTCAGCATCCTTATCATTAAAATTGCCTGGAGCCCTCTCTATTCTGCATGATTCTAAGAAGAGCATTTTTCAACTCTTTGTTCCTAAGACTATAAATGAGTGGATTCAGCATGGGGACCACTATAGTATAAAACACAGATGCCACTCGATCCCTTCCCAAAGAGCAGGACTTCTTAGGTTTTAAAGAAGTAAAAATCGTAGTGCCATAAAAGATAGTTACTCCCAGGAAGTGGGAACCACAAGTAGAGAAAGCTTTGTGCTTCCCTGAAGTGGAATTAATTTTCAGGATATTAAACAGAATGGTAAAAAAAAAAAAAATAAATAAACAGAATGGTCACATAGGAAGCAGTGATTGTGATAAGAGACCCCACTAGTGAGATTCATCACCATGATTTCAGTATCATGAATGCCAGTGCATGACAGGGCTAAAATTGGGGTTGTGCTACAGAAAAAGTGGTAAATTACATTGGATTTACAGAAATGCAAACTGCTAATGCAAAGAACAACAGCTAATGATTGAGTAAAGTCAATCACGTAGGATACAGTGATAAGGGTGTAACAGAGTCACCTGGACATAGCCACTTGGTAGTGAAGAGGATTGCAGATGGCTACATAGCAGTCATAGGCCATGAAAGAGAGAAAGAAAATTTCAGTGATAACCAATAAGATAAAAAAAAATACATCCCGGTAAAGCAGCCCATGAATGAAATAAATTTAATGGCAGTCAGTAAGTTCTCTAAGGTTTTAGGTGTGATGGCCGTTGAGTAACCGAGGTCAAGGAATGACAGGTAACTGAGGAAAAAGTACATGGGGGTATGAAGCTGTAGATCCGGTGAATTATCAATATCATAACTGCATTCCCCAGCATGGTAATCACATATATAAGGAGAAATAACATAAAGAGGAATTGTGGAATATCTTCAGAATCTGTCAATCCCTGAAGGATGAAATGAGGAACATTTGTGTTGTTTTTCTTCCCCAAATCATCAACTCTTGTAAACTATTGAGAAATCAAATGTGAAACTTAGCATGAATGAGTACAAAATAGTTTTTTTTTTTTAAAAAAATAGGAATGATTGGCATTTAAAATAAAATTAGCTTAGTGATTTTTAAAATTCTTAATAAAAACTAAATGTCAAAATATGACTGAAAAATATTTAATTTGTTTGCCAAATATAAATTTGGTATAAATCAACTTTGGATATTTTATAATGAAAATTCATGCATATTGCATGATTAGAATGATTTGACACTTTTATAAAACTTCCCTACATTTATTAATATTAAAATATTATATAGCAGTTATCACTGTTGTGCATATTTTTAGATGAGAAAAAGGGCATGGAAAATTCAGTAACTTAAGCAGAATCTCCATGATTAAGTATTTTTGGTACTGTGATTCTATCAAGGTTGGTTGAGTTTAGAGTTCATGCTCATAACACTATATTCCAACTTACATTTAATTTCAGAAAAAAAAATCTACTTATGTAAAACAATGATAGCGAGTTTTAATTCTTCCTTTTCTTTTATATCCAATATTATTTAGTATGAATGATAAATCAGAAATTAAAATCTTAGATGCATTAAAATTATAGAGAACACATTACTATTAATTTTCATAAGATAGGTTTTTTAACAGATTATACAATCAAAATTTTTCTAAAAATTTTATTATCAATATATAGTCACTGTTTGATGGCTTGATTCCATCAATTTCATATTTGCATTTCTACAAAATATGGCATTACTTAGGTTATGCTTACATTATATATAAATGTCTTTGCAAAACCCTCTAATAATATTCCAATTTTTGAGATAAACTAAAATGCGCTAAATTTGAGATAAATACTTACTATGAGTCAAACTTGGTGAAAAATTTCTTCCAGCATTATCTGTCTAGAAATTTGTCTGCCTCAACTTTTTCTCACAAGTAAAATATGTAAACAATTTAAGGAGAATGAAATTCCTGTGATATGATTTTTTTTTCCTTTGAGATAACTAATGTTTAATTGCTATGTATGTAAATAGAAAAAGAGAGAGAGAGAGGGAGAGAGAGAGAGAAAGAATGAGAAAGAGAAAGATAAAATAAATCAACATAAAAATTTTTTTCAGTCCTGCTCAAATAGAAAGTTCACCTGGAAATTATTTTTCCCAAATATATCAGGATCCTCTGTGAACACAAGCAGAGAATTCATCCTGATAATGCCAGGGCATCTCTTATATTTATGATTGCTCATAAAGCAACATTTGGTCTTCTCTGGGAACAATTTCAAAGGAAGATTGCTTGGCATCTTGCCAAGGATAAAGGTTTAACTCTAATGCATTTATGTTAGGTTTGTAACAGAGAATTCCTTCACCTTAGAAATCATGTAATGTTGAGCAGCATTTTTGGTATTCTCTTATGACACTCTAACTTATAACTTGGTAAAAGTGTAGGTCATTTCTAGAGAAATAATTAATTGCTCTGTGTTTAAAAGGCAAGATTATTAATTACCAAAAATGGGACAGAACATTTTTCCCAATGACAATACCATAAGATTAACCATCGTTCATTACACCAATATTATTACACAAAAAAAATGAAAAAATAATGTATTTAGCCACCACAAATTTGAGCGTAATATGTTTTATTATTTTAGTTTATTGGCTTTTACTATTTTTCAACAAAATTAAACATTTATCTCTAAAACTTAATCAATGTCATTTATTAATGATATTCTATTCCTCTTTAATGATTTCTATTTTTTTACATTTTGAAGCTCTGCTTAGGAATGTTATAGGTTTCTGAAAAAAATGACCTCTACTGTTATTCTATGCTATCCTTCAGATCTCTGTTAATACAGACATCTAATTTTCTAATAACACTATTTTACACAGGTTTGTTTATATGCTTTTATTTATAGGGATAACATTTTACATCCTTTACTATTCATATTTTTTTAAGTTTTTTCTTTATCAGAAATGTGAGTTTACTGAACAATCATATATAAAATACAGGATTCCAATATAACACCCACCACCAAAATTGTGTATTGTTGTGAAACATTCATTACAATTGATAATGACATGTTTTAAATATTGTGTTAACTAAAGTTCATGTATTTTCTTATGTTTCAGAGCATAGTATATTTCTACAGATAAGTTTTTTGAAAATTTATCCTCTTACTTGTTATACAATCTAACATTTTCTCCTTTTAATCAAATTCAGGTATCTATTTCTGATTATTCATTACCTAAGTATAGAAACACAACTCTGTATAGAAACACAAACTTTGTATAGAAGCAAAACTGTACCCTGTCACTTTGGTAAATTCAGTCTGGAAATTATGCAGTATAAACAGTATTTCTTCCATGAGTCTACATGATAATTGATTTCATTATTGTTAATGAAAGAGTCACAGGAATTCATTTCACATGGTTGTATAAAAAGTAAGTATGTTTTTGGCTATAATGTAATTATAAAATCTTTCCCCATCTCAGCACTGATTTTTACATTTGTCTAACATGTTTCTCTTATTATAATAAAAGCCAGTAAACTGAAATAAAAAACACATTGCACTCAAGTTTTGGTGGCTAAATACATTTCCTTCTCTTTTTTTTTGTATAATATTTGTATAATGAATGATGGTTAATTCTATGATAGTGTAAATTAAAAAAATGTCAATATTATACAGCCAAAAGAGGGCTAAAGATCCATGAATAGAGTTAAGACCACTCCAGAGGTCCCTGGAGAGGGGATCAAGAAGAATGCCAAGAGTGTCTATGCTGACTCCTCAAAGCTGAGCTTCCCTGACATGTCCAGACAATACAGCCCTTCAACTAACTACCCCAAAAGCCCAGGGAGCTCAGAGTCTTTAAGTCTCCATCATTTCTACCCGTCTCTTGACCAGTTTGAAAAAATGTCAGCTGCCACCCTTGGCAGGACAGGCTGAAACAATGGCTGCCACTGCCTTTATCAGAGGCATGTTGAAATAATGGCTACCTTTCAAAAACAGGCCCCAGTGGATCCAAATTCATTAATCAAATGCTGACAGCATTAATCTACCATGGGCACATCTTGTCTCAGGGAAAAGATATTTTTACTCCTTTTCAGTCACCAGCAAGCTAGTCAGCAGTTGGACTGCACTGTGGCCTACCATGACAGAGAGGGATAGGCACTAGTAGCCACCACATTAAGTGAGCAATATACTGCTCTTTATTGTAATTTATCAGCTTCTTCCTCCTGTACTTCCCTGGATGGTTTAAAAATTTCTTCTTGCCTCCAGAGTTTCAAACTAGGAGTTTCTAACACTTTATACCTGTTTAATTGTTGTTTTGCTGGATGGTTTGATTCCTGCAGCTACCTGCTCCATTATATTTCCACTATGATATAGATATCATATGGTTGGGTCTTAATTTTTAATAAAGTCAGTTATGGGGCATTTAATCAGAGTGCTTAATCCTCAGACATTTAAAATAACTATTTACATGCAATTTTCTTTTCAAATATATCTTTGAAAATCTGATTCTTCACTTTTGACTTCATTTTGGATGATATCATATTAATATTAAAATTTGATCCTTGTGTTGGAGTTTTTTACCCTACTTCATTTCATTATATGGCTAATATGTTCTCTAGGAAATAAAATTCCATGTGTTCTTTTTATTATTATGATGGATTCTAGGCAAACAAATTGGCAGCATAAGATAGTTTAGGTTCTGTTTATCCAGAGAATATTTGAAAAAATATGTAAAAAGGCCAAACTATCTTTGCCAAACTCCAGAAATAAATTAAATTATTGCAGTGATAGAAAGAGTCCTGAATCAAAAAATAGAACTTAAAACTGGTAGCTCCAGCTGACATCTACCATAACCCTTCCCTGGCACATTGTGGAGCCAACCTGAATTTTATTATGGGTACTTGTCTCTGATTTAGATGGAGCAGAACAAGCTTCATATACTACTGGAGTGCATATATATTGTTTCCTGAAGGCCTGACAAAGGACACCCATTGCTGTATTGTTCTTCCCAGACTTGCCATGCAGACAGAAACAGGATGAAGACAATCAAAGCAGTGGGAGAGACAATCAATTCAATGTGGCCTGGGAAAAAGGACTCCTGGCTTTAGGACTACAAAAGAGCACTCTGAGGAGTTAATTTCTATTTCATAGTGATAGGGGAGGCACTCTAATTCTAATGAAAAAGGAAATTTCTTAGAAAAGTAGAGACCCTACACTATTGCCCCAGGTTCATCTTAATAGGAAAGCTAGATTCTGAAGGAGAGCACCAAACAATACAAAGCCAATTTTCAAAAACAGTGAAATATGTTTTTTTGCATTGAATTTTTTGTTAGCTCCTGACATTCAAAGAAATAGTTGTCAGATAAATATCTGGATACAAACTTTAGATACATACAACTCATGACTTAATACCAAAGCTAAAAAAAATAAAATAGTAAAATGTATATTGTTAAACAAAAGCTTATGGATTATCTTAGCCCTCTCAATGAGAAGCAAAATGAACATCACGAACTCAAAATCCTCAAGATAGAGGAATGAAAAACATAAGGGGGTAATGCAACCATGGTCCAAAGTAGACTTATTATTATTCTAGTAATGAAAGAACTTCTAACACTGATATAAAGATAGTGGCCACCAGTGATTCTGAGTAAAGTGGGAGGGAAGAACATGGGGCAGTTTTGGGACATTGGAATTGTTCTGCATGATCTTGTAATGATGGATAGAAGCCAGTATACCTGCTGTCAAAACCTATAAAATGATATGTTGCAAAGTGCAAACCATAATGTAAACTATAGACTGTGTTTAGTAACAGTGTTCAATATTTATTCATCAATTATAACAAATGTACCACACTAATGAAAGGTGTAATTAATAGGGGAAAATGGGAGAGGGGAAGGGGGTGAGGTATATGGGAATCCCCTATATTTTTGATGTAACTTTTCTTTAATCTAAACTTCTTTTAAAATAAAGAAAAAATAAAATAAAAGTTTATGAAACAAAGATGCAAGAAATTATTGTCCAGATAAAGGAAGAAGAAAAAAAACTTCAAAAATCATCAGAGAAGAAGACCATAGGTTAGATATAGAGAAAAAAGAATCAGTGAAAGCAAAGACAGCTAGACTGAAATGATTCAGGCTATATTGGAGAAAGAAAAAACTATGACAAAAAATGAACAGAACCTTAGTGTCTTAATATGATTCTGAGAAGAAAAAAGAGAGAATGGGCATGAGAAATATTAAAAGAAATAATGGCAAAATCATATCTAATCTAATGAAAGACATGCACAGATATTCATGAATACTAGGAAAAAACAAGATAAACTAGAACAGAACCATTCCAGAAATAATGTAGTAGAACTATATTATGCAAACAAAAGGAGTGAGTTCTGAAAGTTGAAAGAGAAAAACAACATGTTATGTAAAAGGCAGTTACTGTAAAATTAAGTGCTTGTTTCTCAACAAAAATCATGGTGGCATGAAGGCAGTGCGATGAAATATGTAAGTGCTAAAAGAGTACAATTTCAACCAATAATTTTATATCTGGCAAGGTATCTTATAAATGAGGGCAGAAATAACACAGTCCCAGAACAACAAAAGCTGTTAGATCAACACTGCTAGATTTGTCCTACATTAATAATACAGGGAGTCCTTCAGAGAGAAAAAAAGGACATGAGACAGTGGATTGAAGCAGCAGAATGGAATAAAGACTTCTGGTAAAGGTAAGCCTATGGGTTATTAGAAACACCAGTATTATATTTTATTGTGTTTTTAAATGTAATTCCACTTTCTATTTGTTCAGATTCTAAAAAGCACATGCTTAAAAAGTAATGAAAATTCTATCATTTAGAATATTAATGTGCAAAGATATAATTTTAATAAGTACAATAATGAAGTGAGAGAATGCTGGTGTACAGGAACAATGTATATTTTATTGAAGTTATGCTGGTATCAAATCAAAGATTTATATAGACGTAGGATTTTTTATTTAAGCCAATAGTAACCACTGAGAAATTATCTGAAAAATTAAATGAATGAAAGTGAGAAGGGACTCAAAGTACTGCAATACAAAATATTTTTAAAAATATGAAAATAGACATTAATGAAGAATTAAGAGAATAAAGTAAAAACTAACAAAAACAGTATAAAACTTATAAAGTTTTATTAACTTTTATAATATTAACTATTATAAAGTGCAAATAGTTAATATGGTGTAATAAATTTCTGCATTATTAGTAAACACTTTAAATGGAAATGGAATAAACTGTCCATCAAAAGACAGCGATTGGCACAATGGTTAGAACTATATGTTTAATACAACAGACTCAACTTAAATTCATAGGCACAAGTTGGTTGAAAGTGAAAGGAATGAAAAAAATATTCCATGTCTATTGTAACCAAAAAATAACTATGGTATCTATACTAATATCCGAGTAAGTAGTCTTCAAGAACAAACTATCACTCAGGACAAGCAGTAGACAACATACTAATGAAGTGGTCATGTCAACAAGAAGACATAACAGTTATAAATATATGTGCACTGAAACAGCAGATACCCACAATAATTAAGCAAATATTAGCATATTTCAAAGGAGAAAGAGATGGTTCCATGATCTAGTAATAGATTTCAATATGCAACATTTAATAATGGATAGAACATCTAGATAGAAGATTAATAAGAAAATATAAGACTTGAGTGATACTATAAACAACCTAAAGCTAAAAGAAATATGTTGAACACTTCAATCAAAATGATCGGAATAAACATTATTCTTTAGTGCACCTAGGTCATTATGAAAAATACCATACACTAGGTCACAATATAAGACTTAATAAATTTAACAAGATTAAAATCATAAAATAAATCTTCTCTGAAAACACTGAAATGATGCTAAAATCAATAACAGAAAAATTCCTGGAAAATTCACTATGTGGAAATTAAAGAGTACATCTTTAAAGAAACAATGAGTCAAAGAAGAAATCACAAAGGAAATTAAGAAATATCTTGTTTTTTCCAATGATTGCATCATGTATTTTGGGGCATCCTGATTAGGTACATAAATGATTATGATTGTTCTTTCTTCTTGATATATTACCTCATTCATTAATATATAGTGTTCTTGTTTGTATCTCACAACAGCTTTGCATTTAAAGTCTATTTGTTTCAATATTATAGCTACTCCCACCCTCTTTGATTTATTGTTTTTATGTGAAAACATTTTCCAACCATTCACTTGCAACATACTTGCATCACTGGATCTCAGGTGAGTTTCTTGTAGAAAGCATAAAGATGGGTCATATTTCCTTATCCTTTTTGACAATGTGTCTCTTGATTGGAGAGTTTAATCCATTAATGTTCAATGTTATTATCGTCAAGGTATTACTTATATTAATCATATTTTCTTTAGGTTTACATTTATAAATATCATATGTTTTTTGTATTTATCTTTTTACCTTTTTAGCTATTCTTACTAATAATCTTCCTTTCTACACTCTCCTCTAACTCTTTCCTATTTTTTTTCCTTTCAAACTACAGAACTCCCTTTATTATTTCTTGAAGGCAGGTTTCTTGTTGACAAACTCTTAATTTCTGTTTATCTGTGAATATTTTGAACTCTCCCTCATTTTTGAATGCCTGCTTTGCTGGATACAGAATTCTTGGCTGATATTTTTTTTTACTTTTAGCACCTTAACTGTCATACCATTTCCTTCTTGTCTCCATGGTTTCAGATGAGAAATCAGTCCTTAATCTTATCAAGCTTCCCTTGTATGTGATAGATCTCTTTTCTCGCTGTTGTCAGTATTCCTTCTTTTTCTTGACAATTTTATAAGTATATGTCTTGGGATAGACCTGTTAGGATTTATACTGTTTGGAGTGTGCTGTACTTCCTTGACATGCATGTACATATACTTCAAAGAGTTGGGAATTTTTCAGCCATTATTTCCTCCAATAGTCCTCCTGCCCCCTTTCCCTTCACTTCTTCCTCTGGGATGCCTATAATGTGTATGTTTGTGTGCTTCCTGTTGTCATTCAATTCCCTGTGTTCTTGCTGAATTTTTTCTGTCAGACGGCTACTATCTGTCTGATTTCAGATGTACTATTTTTGATGTCACTAATTCTTTCATCTGTCTGTACCATTATGTGTTTCAAGTGTATTTTTTATTTCTTGCATTGTACCATTCATCATCATCTCTCTTTTTTTGTTATTTTTTTGTGTAAGTTTATGATTGATAGACACCTTGACACTATAGGTAGGGCAGGCAAGCTCAGGAATTTGGCACCCTATCAGTGGGTTTACTTTGAAAAATATTCTCCTGAATGTAATAGAATTAGATTCATGTATAATTTCCCTATACATGTCTCTTCTGACCATTTGATTTTAACTTATAATTACCATTATACTTATTAAATATATGTCCCTGAGATTTAAATCTTTAGTCTTCTCATATGCCATTTGAGCCCTGAATTCAGCAGGGTTGCAACATCTACTCTCCAATTCATTGGACTCATCCAGGAAAATTAACAAAAGGATGATAATGAACAACACCTGTCCCAAAAAACAGATAGAATATAAAACTGCAAGCAAGAGAGTTCCATCAATAAGTCCCTTGGGATCTAAGCCCCTTCTCAAACGGAATCAGATGTGGCATTACAATCACAAAATTCTCAAGATTGAGGAATGAACAAACATAATGGGCAATGCAAATATGGACTAAAGTAGAATTGTTATAATTCTAGCAATGAGGAACTTGTATCATTGATATAAAGCCAGTTGGCCACTAGAGGTTCTGATGGGAGGGACTGGTAAGAATAGGTGGAACATGGGGGCATTTTTGGGACATTGGAACTATCTTGCTTGACATTGCAATGACAGATACAGGCCATTATGCATTTTGTCAAAACCTATAAAATTGTGCAGGACAAAGTGTAAAACATAATGTAAACTATAGACCATGGTTAGTAACAATGCTTTAATATGTGTTCATCAATTTTAACATATGTACCACACTAATGAAAGATGTTGTTGATTTGGAAACCTGTGGGAGAGGGAAAGATTGGAGTATATGTGAATCCCTTATATTTTTTATGTAGATTTATATAATCTAAGGATTCTTTTAAAATAGAAAAAGAAATATCTTGATAAGAATGAACAAAAACAAGACATACAAAATTGCATATATTAAGCTAAAGCAAGTATTAGGGAGTAATGCATAACTCTGAATAATTTTTTAAAAAGGAGAAAAATTCAAATATAAAAACTAACTTCACAACTTGAGGTACTAAAATAGAAGAGCATAATAACTCCAATGAAATCAGATGGAATGAAATTACAAAGATTATAGTGAGATAAATAAAATAGAAAAGAAAAGCACACAGGGCACATCAATTAAATAAAATGTTGTTTCTTTCTAAAGATGGATAATATAAAAAAAAAAAACTTTAGCTAGTCTGACAAAGACAAAAAAGATAGAACAGAAATTGAAATGAAAGAAGGTATTTTATTATACACTCCACTCTAATAAAATGGAGTATATAACAGGGAAAAATAAAGAATTGTGCCCCAAGAAAGTAGATAACCTAGATGAAATGGACAAACTACTCACACACTCTCAAGAAGGAATAAAAGATTTCAATAGACTTCCAAAAATAGAGATCAAATCAGTAACAAAACCTCTAAACAATCAAAATTACAGCAACTGATGTGTTCACACATAAATTTCATTAAACTTTGACAAACACCTATCTTGCTTATCTATTCCCCCAAAATTGAATCAAAGGTAATACTTCCTCACTCATTGTATAAACTGTTTTTCACTTTAATATCAAAGCTAGATAAAGATACCACAAAAGAATTATGGGCCAATATCCCTTATGAATATTGATGCAAAAATATTCAAACTCTAGCAAACATAATCCAACAACATGTTAAAAGATTTATACACCATGACCAACTGAGATTTATCCCAGTAAGCTGTGGTTCAACATAGGAAAATCAATTAACAAAATACACCATATATTAATAAAAATGAAGTAAAAGAAATAAAAACATGATGATCTAAATTGATGCAGAGAATTAATTTGGCAAAATCCAGCACCTGTCCTGTGAAACTATCATAGAACTAGGAATAGTAGGAAATGAACTCAAAATGATAAAGGTCATATATGAAATCCCTATAATTAGCTAACATAATATTCAGGGACAAGACAAGTGTGCCCACTATCACCAATATAATTCACCTTATTAGTGTCAGTTGTAACCAGAGTAATTAAGCAAGAAAATTAAGTAAAAGGGAAGGGAAGAAGTAAAACTTTCATTGTTTGTGGATGACATGATCCTATATATATAGAAAATTCTCAAAAACTTTCAAGAAAGCTTAGAGCTAATAATTAAGATAACAAAATGGTGGATACAATATCAACTTAAAATATCAGAGATGGTTCTATACATTAGAAATTAATTTTAACAAGAAATCAATAATAAAATCCTGAATACTAGAGCAAATGTAAAACATCAAATTACTATGATAAAATTTAGTAAAAGCTGTAAAGGACTTGTACAGAGAGAACAAGAAAACATTTCTGAAAGTACTCAAATAAGACCTATATAAATGGAAGGATATACCATGTTCATGGATGTGAAGACTAAATATTATTAAGGTGTCAATTCTACCCAACATGATTTATATATTAAATGAAATAATCAAATTTCAAAGGAACATCTTAACAGAAATGGAAAAGCTAATCAACAACTTTTTATGGAATAGTGAAGCCCCAAGTATACACAATCATTGTATTAGTCAGCCAAAGGGGTGCTCATGCAAAGTAACAGAAATCTGTTGCCTTTTATAACTAGTTTATTTGGGGTAAAAACTTACAGTTACAAGGCCTTAAAGGGTCCAACTCCAGGTACCATAAGAGGCACTTCCTCACTAAAATATGTTTTCATGTGTTGAAGCAAAATGGTGGGTGATGTCTGCTAGAGTTCAGCCTTCCTCTTTCTTCTTAAGGCTCCATGGGACCAGCTTATTTCTTTCTGGGATTAGCTGCTCTGTTCTCTTCACAAAGTCACCTATAAACTATTAGGCAAATGTCATCTTTCTTCCTGTGACTGCAAGATCAAAGCTGACAATTTCTCTCCTCTTCTGTGTTTATGGGGCTCTCTTTACTCTTCTATGTTCTCCTGTGTATTACTTCTGTGTTCTCCTTGATTGAGTGTCCATTTATAAGGCCCACAAAATGGGTGGGAATCAAACTGAATTACCCTATTGAAGTGTTTGTATCAAAGCCCTAATCTTAACATAATTTAATCAAAGACATCTTAGCAGAATCTAATACAATCAAAGGGTATCAGTGGAACAGATGAGTTTACAAACATAATCTATATCTCTTTTTGGAATTCATAAATAATATCAAACTGTCACAATCATCTTGAAAACAAAGAAAGATGTCGGAGCCCTAACACTTTCCATTTTTAAAACTTATTACTAGGCTATAATAATTAAAACATATTACACTGGTACAAGGACAGACATAAATACCAATGGAATTTAATTGTGAGCTCAGAAATAAACCTTCATGCCTATGGCAAATTTATTTTTGATAGTGGTGCCACACCCATTCAATGATGAATTGTCTCTTCAAAATATGGTTTTGGGAAAACTAGACAGCTATATGCAAAATAATGAATGTGGCCCCAATCTCTTTCCATATATAAACATTCAGTAAAAATGAATTAAATAGGAACAATAAGAACCAGAAGTATAAAAACTTTTGGGGACTGAATTATGTACTACTGAAAAATCATGTTCTGAAACTTAAGCCATTCTGTTTTAAAAAAGACAATGATGATGCTATTTTTAGTTAAGATGTAATGAACTGAATCTAGTTCAATTGTAATACATTTCTCCAGTTCTTTACAAGCAGAATGAAATTCAGATGAAGGGAGAAAACACAGAAGCAGGAAATCAATGGATTCAGAGTGGAAATGAGAATGACATCACAATGTACAGTGCATTTGACAGAAAATCCAAGAACAAAGAACGACTGCTAGTCAGACCCAGAACATCACAGTCTTTTGGGAGAAAGAGCCAGCTTTTGGTTTTGTTAATTATATATATATATATATATATATATATATAATTCTCAATTCCATTTATTTGTGTCCTAGTCTTTGTTTTTTCTAACCTTCTTCTTGAATTGGGATTAGTTTGCTTTTTTTCCCTAGTTCCTTCCAGCATGCAGTTAGGTCTTTGATTTTAGCTTTTTCATCTCTTTCAATGTAAGCATTTAGGACTATAAATTTCCCTCTCAGCACTGCCTTTGCTCTATCCCATAGATTTTGATATGTTGTGTTCTTGATTTCATTAATCTTGAGATATTTACAAATTTCCATTGCAATTTCTTCTTTGACCCACTAATGGTTTAATACTATGTTTTTTTAACTAGCATATATTTTGAATTTTCAAGTTTTCCATCTGTTTTTGATTTTCAGATTTATTTCATTATGTTCAGAGAAGATGCTATATATAATTCCAATATTTCTTGATTTTGAGACTTGTTTTTCACTCAATATGTGGTCTATCCTGGAAAATGATCCATGTGCACTTGAGAAAATATATATCCTGGTGTTTGGGGGAACAATGTCCTATATATGTCTGTTTGGTCTAGTTCATTTATTATATGTTTAAGTTCTGTGTTTCCTTATTTTCCTCTGTTTAAATGTTCTATCTATTGATGAGAATTGTGTATTGAAGTCTCCAACTATTGTAGATATGTCTATTTCTCCCTTTAGTTTTTCCAGACTTCAAGACTAGAAGGAGGATGATTGACTAGGGTAAAGAGTCTAGTCATAGCTTATGTTTGTCAAATTTCTCATTAGCTTGGGTCAAATTAATCCTAGGTGAAGCAATTTATGATTCACAATATCATTTGGAGGCCTTTTCATACCAACATAAATGCTATCCATTGGGTTTCAGAAATCCTATTTCTTTTATTTTCTGAGGTGACTCACAAATGAACAATTTTGTTCAGGTCAACTGTTCCCCAAGTGGCCATTTCATCCAATTCATCTTGGATGAAGTTGTGCCATTTAGAAAGTCTGTTTCAACATTGTATTGTAATAAGAATACATAAAGATCAAGAAATTTTTCCCGAGGAAGGTAGATTTTATTTTAAAGGATCCTAATCTAGCTAGCAATATTCTGTCAAAAGATATCACTCATTCACATCTTGTCCCAGGTCCCATAACTGTCAGATGGCCACTGACAAAAGAAATTCTGACCATCTGTGTCTCAGCAAGTGGAAGAGTAGAGAGAATGCTCTATCTGGATCAAAGACAAGCTCCAAGGACAAAATCATGACAAAATGAGAACCTTGTTCTATTATTTTAGTGACTCACAGCAAATTTTTCCAAGTGAACACAGGTATGGTGAGAGCTATTGGCTATATTTCATTTGCTTTAATGTGATTTCCTTGAGCAGAAGTAAAGTTGGGGAAGACCATGATGGTGGTTAAGTCATTCTGTATGTCATACTTATGGTAGTTTTGGAAAAAGCATTGTGTATAGAGAACATAAATCAAGATCAGAAGAAGACTCTTTTCCATTAAGAACAAGATGCTGTCCCTTCCATGATGAAAATGGTCCAATATGATTAACTGCCATCAAGTAATTGGTTGAACCCTTAGGAGAATGGTCATATCAAGGACTGAGTGTTGGTCTCTGCTGCTGGCATATTGGATACTCACCAATGGCTCTGCCCAGGTTGGACTTGTTGAGTGGAAGCCATGACAATGAGAACATGCATAACCTGCATCCAAACCACCATGACCATTTTGTTCCCAAGCCATTTGGACAATCACTAGGGAAAGGGCTGCCTTGTATTAACAGTACAGGTCATCCTATCCACTTGATTATAAACTTGTTCTCTGCTAAAGAAACATTCTGGTGAGCATTTACATGGGACATAAATAGGTTCCCATTTTCACCCATTCAGAAAGTTCTATCTACACACTTTTCCCCAAGAAGTTAGCCTTATATTTTCCAGATTCTTTTAAATAATTACAAAACAGTCAAACTACTGGGCACTACCCATGAATTTTTATACAATTTACATCTGGCAATTTCTTTTTCCAAGAAAAATAAACCATCAGATGCACTGCATGAGGTTCTGGACTATGTGAGGATTATCCTCCACAACTGTCCTATATTAATAAGCCAGAAAGGGGCTATAGTACTCCTGGTATATATTTTTGGGTGGTGTATCTATAGGCCCAAGTTTTTTACTTCCAATAAGGAACTCCCTAAGAAGCCAAAGATCTGGGCTAGGTGAGCAAAGGTAAGGAGAAAGGGATGGAGACCGTGGGCATTTGAATTACATTTTCAATAAGTTACTTATGTCTTCAGGGCCTACTAGAGCCTGATCTCTTATAAGCCACTTTCATTTGATGATGGAGTGCTGCAGCACATGCCCAACTTAATGGTTATTTGGGTCATGCATTTCATGATGGGCAACTCAGTTGTCATGGTATTAGGTGACCCATGAGTAAGCATTAAGTCTCTACTGAGGCTCAGTAATAAGCTAAATGCTATTTTGTAAAAGGAGACTAATAATCTGCAAAGGATGGCAAGCTTTGCTCTCACATCCCACATTTCTGCTCTGTGATTCTCAGAACTCTGACAAAGGCTCCAAACAACATCCTTTTGCCACACACTCTTCAAGCACCATTGGATATGCTGGATTAGTATGGCCCTATTGGTAAAATAACTTGCATGTTAGTCTATAATTGTTGCAGAGACTCCTCATAGTCCAGTCCCCACTCAAAACTAGCAGCTTTTTGTTAAACTCAATAAACTGGTCCAAGCGACTCATTCAAATGAGAAATATGTTGTTCCAAGCTGCTTGTAGGAACACTTGGTGTTCTGACACTTTTTAGGTTGTAGGACATGGTTGATGCAACAGATTACCCTTCACTAGGAATGAGATATCTTCACTTTTCCTTCTCCACTTGTTGCCTACAAATTTTACTGATATGGAAGCTACATGAATTTTTGTTGAATTTATCAACCATCTACTGACATACAAATATCTAAACAATAAGTCTAGAACAGTTGGACTTTTTTCTCACTAGTTCAAATCACCATACTATTTGATCAATAAATATGCAGATTAGATTATAACATACGGCTGAAGATTTGCTACACTCCTGCGGAATGACAGTGAATCTGTTTTGCTGGCCTTGCCTGTTGAAAGCAAACCAAAATGTATTGCAAAAAAAGTATTTGCCAAACCAATAGCTTCATACCAAGTATCTTGGGAATGGTTTAACTTTTTAAGCAATGATGCCATATCTGAAACAGCAGCTGCAATTAGATTAAAGAATTAGTTTATGATAATCCACTGTCATCCTCCAAGATCCATCTGTTTTCTGCACAGGTCAAATAGGAGTGGTGAATAGTAATGTCATGTAATCACCACCCTTGCATCCTTCAAACCTTTTTGGTAGCACTGATCTTCATCATATATGTGTGAATTTGTTTCTGGGCTGTTTATTCAGTTCTATTATTCAAGATATCTGTCTTTTTTTATAATACCACACTCTCTTGACTATCTTAGCTTTTGGTAAGTCCTAAAATCAGATTATGGGAGTCCTTTAACTTAATATCTCTTATTCAAAATTCTTTTGATTATCTTATTCCTTTACTTTTGCATACAGGTTGTAAAATCAGCTCATCTATTTCTGCCAAAAAAAAATGGTTTGTTTAAATTTGAATTATTTTACATTGAATCTTTACATCTATTTGGGTTTGCTTTGAATTAATAGATGAATTGTTTCCAAATGGTGATCTACAAATATATTTCTTTATTTCTTCTTTTTATTCAGATTCCATAACAAACTTTACCTATCCACAGCTAGAATCTCTGGTTTGTGGGACCAAGGCATTCATGCATTTTTAAAAATTTGCACTAATTTTTTCTCATTATCCAGATACTTACCACTAGATTAGTATATGAGATTCCATAGCAATGGAAGACCATATAAAACTCCAAACTTGTGACAATTACTTCTACCAGTCCTCTAATATTCTAATGTTCATTCACATAGAATAATACAGTTATCTGTATATGCCAACTCTCAGGTTAATAATTTTTATCCATAAAATTTTCCTCTCAGTGAGATTCTCAATGAGCTTAAATTATCTCATGCCAATTTGAAGTGTAGACGTTTAAAATTTAAATGAGAAGCATAGTAGTTTTATTAAATACTCTTAAAAATTGTCAAAGGTTATGCTTTCATTTTATTTTATTATGTACATATTTATTGAATATTAGAGGAGTTGTAGAAGTTTTATTTCCAGCAAGAGGAAACTGGATTTAAGGGGATTTAAGTTATTAACCTAAAGCCACATAGCTTGTGGATTATGTACTAGAACATAAATATTACATTCCTTTTTCAGTCCTATACCATGTTAATTTTCAACTGAGGGATCACTTTTTATAGGAGTCAAAGTGCTTAAATGTATTCATTTTTATCACAAAGTTTGTTGTCCCAGAAACATTCACTTGAATATTAAGGGGGAAAATCTCATCTTGTTCTTTTTCTGTTGCAGAAGAAAGTTTCTGTGTTTTCTCCATAGGTATCCCCTATAGAATTCAAAAAGAGATTAATGAGCTGGCATAAGTATTCAAATGTATAATAATCACAGTGTTTTTTAATTGAGTGACCAGTTTAGTTCCAGAGGTAAAAAGAAAAGTTTTTCATCACCTATACAGTATTTTAGAAGCAATTACTCTAAATCTCAGAGTATGAGCTTTATATTTAAATTGAAATAGGGTGTTCCAGTTTACTCAGAGTTGTATTAAAACTGAGGCACATGCCCTCTAGGTAACATAGGTGAGAAAATAGGAATCACTCTCTACATATTTAGGTAAGTAGAGTTGTAAATCACAAATTTGCTTAAATTGTTTTGATGAAACATAGTAGAATAGGGACAACAGAAATAATGGAGCATATTTAAATATTAGGGAAATTATTTTTAAACTTTGTTTTTAGATAAATTTTAAATTTACATTTATAGAAAAATTACTTCAGAAGTATAGGGAATTCCCATATAACCTCCTACACTCACTTAGTTTTCCCTATTATTAACATCTTAGATTAGTACGGTACATTCGTTAGAATTGATAAATCAATATTGAAGCATTGTTACTAACCAAATGCTATAGTTAACATTGTGGTTTACACTTTGTGCCGTACAGAGCTATAGGCCTTGGTAAATGCTTAATATAATGTGTCTGTCATTGCAGTATTAAACAGAAGTGTCTCACCATCCCAAATATGCCCATCCCTTCTGTATACCTGGCATCCACTATCTTTTTATCGGTATTACATGATCTTTCATCAACAAAAGATAGCAACCAAAATAACAACTAATTTACTTTGGTCCTTGGCTATAACCTCCACAATTTTTCATTCCCCAATTCTGAGGGATACAGGAAGGCATCTTTTACAAGTGCTCCAGGCTGAGAGGAGAATCAGAAACAGCAAGACAGATGGAAGGAATTATCTTGTCCACAGTTGCAAACATTCCCCATTTTGGGGGATGGGACCTGTCCATAATCATTGTTTTGTTAGTTGTCTTGGGGAAGCCCAAAGAACTGGATAGTAGGAGTTGTCCAGTACTCCTTGTGGATTCAGTGGTGAACTGGAATTCGAACAGTTCAAAGATTAAAGTCTTTAAGAAATGTACTTAAGTACATTGAAAATTACAAGTGTAGAAGAATCATGATTAAGGGATTTATAAATGAGTATAACTGTGTTTTATTGGGGAGATAGGTTACCATATATATACCCAGGTAGTGTCTGCTGAAGGGTTCTTGATTTCTTGAGGTTGTGCACCTTTCCTCTGTTATCCAGGTGTCTTTAGAGCTTTCAGTAGTGCCTTTATTTGAGGGTTTGTTTGCTGTGGCAATTAGTGAAGACTGTCTGAGACCTGAGTAAACATAACTTCCAGATGACCTCACAACACACTTAGAAATCTCTCAGCCATAAAAACTCTTTTTAATTTAATATCTCCCCTTTTTGTTCAAGGTCTTTTCCCAAATGCATTCTTGATTAATACTTAATAATAATCCCTCAGTTCCATGGAGGCTCATGTCCAGCAGCCAGGTTCCACATCAGGGGGAATGTAGTGTTTATTTTCAGAGTTTGTCTTTGAAAGAAATGAATATTTTCATATTTAGGAGGTTTTCAGGAGTTGACTATTAGGCATTAATTATATTTAGGTTAAGTTTCATTTTTGAAGGAATAAGATCCATATAAACAAGCATTAAGATCAAGGACTTGGTATACAGGCCTGTTTTCTTTACTTAGGCCTGGCTTAAATATTCCAGAGATTTTTGCCATTTTATTTGGAAAATAGCAGGGCTTCTTCAGAATGGAAGTGTAATATTTTGTTAGTTGATTTGTGGACCTCTGTCTAATGAGAAAACACACCTATGACAACAGGAACACATTCATATCTCGTAGAAGTATGTTTTAGGTGCAATTTTCCCCATATACCACCACACTATCCTCTAGCTTGCTTCTAGCTTAATAAATGAACCCAACTTTCCCTTTTCAACCATGTTCATGCTCACACTTCAGTATCATTAATTACATGCACATTGCTGTGCCACCAGCACCTCCATCCATTCCCTATCCATTAAAATCAACCAAATTATAAATTATGCAAAGATTAAGCATCAGCTCACCAATATCTAAATCCTTCCTGTCTTCTAGCAACTTACTTATCTCTATGAGTCTGCTCACACTTTTTTGTTCATATCAATGATATCATGCAATATTTTTCCTTTTGTATTTTCTAATTTCACTCAACATAATGTTCTTGAGGTTCATCCATGTTGTCACATGTGTCCAAATGTTATACTTTCTTAGAGCTGAATAATATTCCCTTGTATGTAGATATCACATTTTGTTTATCCATTCATCTGTTGATGGAGATTTTGGTTACTTCCATCTTTTGGCAATTGTGAATAATACTGCTATGAAAATTGTTGTACATATATCTGTTTGCATCCCTGATTTCAATTCTACTGGGTATACTCTCCTAAATGTAGGAATAGAAGGGTGCTTTCTCAATATGGTAAACTGCATATAAGAAAAACCCACATATTATTTTAGATTCAATGGTGAAAGACTGAAAGTTTTCCTACTGTGATCAGGAATGAGACAAGGATGCCCACTGTCACCACTGTTACTGAATATTGTGCTTGAAGTTCTAGCTAAAGCAATTAGGCAAGATAAAGAAATAAAAGCACCTAATGTGGAAGGAAGAAGTAAAATTTTGGCTATTTTCTGATAATATGGTCTTATACCTAGAAAATCCTGAAAATTCCACAACAAAGCTGCTAGAACTAACAGACAAGTTCAGACAACAAGATTAAGATGAAAAAATCAGTAGCATTTCTGTCCATTACTGATGAGCAAACTGAGGAGGAAGTCCAAAAATTCCATTTATAATAGCAACTAAAAGAATCAAATATTCAGGAATAAACTTAACCAAAGGTATAAAAGACCTGTATTCAGAAATCTAAAAAAAAAAAAAAAAAAAAAAAAAAAGTTGCTAAAAAATAAATAAACAAAGAAGACCTAAATAAATGGAAAGACATACTTTGTTCATGATTTGGAAGATTAAATAAAGTTTAGACATAAATTCTACCCAAACTGATTTATAGATTCTATGCAAACCCAATAAAATCCAAATAATAATTTTGGTAGAAATGGAAAAGCTAATTATCTAATTAATTTGGAATAGTAAGGGGCCTCTAATAGCCATAAATATTTGAAAAAAGAAAAATGAAGTTGGAGGATTCTTACTTCTTCTTCACTTTAAAACATATTATTAAGCTACAGTGGTAGAAATAGCATGATAGTGGCATAAAGATAGATTGACCAATGTAACTAATAAGGAACTCAAATATAGGCCTATAGACCTATGGTCAAGTGATTTTTTAAAAGGCTGACAAAACCCTTCCAGCCAGGCCTGAACATTCTATTCAATAAATGGTGCTAGGAGAACTGGATATACATATTCAAAAGAAGGAAAGAGGATCCCTATCTCACACTTTATACAAAAATTTACTCAAAATGGAACAAGGACCTAAATATAAAAGCTACAATCATAAAAATCTAGATCTTGTGGTAGTCAGTAGCTTCTCAAACCTTACACCTGTATGATGATGTGCATGTTTGTTTCTAAGTTCACAACTTTTACTCTACACCTGTTGTTTGTGTACACTCATGTATGAATGATATACTTCAATAAAGTGTTAATTAAAAAAGAATGTGAGCTCAAAATTCAATCTGTGTGTGTTCATATTTGAGCTTGTCCTTATACCTGGACATTGCCTGACAATGAACAAGATATGAAATCTCTTTGTGCCCCAGTTTCATCAATCTGTAAATTCCAGCCATTCAAATAAATAAATATATTGTAGTATGCTTCTAGGTATTTGGGATATTTCACTGAACATAATTGGCAAAAATCTTGTCATCATAGAGCTTTCAATGTGCGTGGAAATAGAGGATCAACTAAAAGCATAAGAAAAATACATAGACTGTAAAATGAGATAACTGCTATGAAAACAAATGAAGCATTGTTAAGGGGTACTGTAAATGTAATTTTAAATAAGGTGTTAAGGGCCATATAGCTTCATGAGTAAAAGAATGAGAAAAGACCCAACAGGTTACCTGCAGAAAAGGAAGTTCAGGAAGAAGAAAAAATACAAATCTTCCAGGTAGCATCAGAAATAATATGTTTAAATAAGTGTGAGGAGTTACTGTGTCTGCTGAAATGTGAAACTGATAGAAACAATGATAAAGGATGATTTCACAGAAGTAAGGAGGAGGGGCAAGATCATGTAGACTTTTGTAAACATTGTTAATTTTACTCTTAATGTGATGGAAAATCTTTTAGTTTTTTTTTTTGAAGAAAAGTGACATGATGCAACTACATTTTAATAACATCATTCTGGCCTCTACACTGAGATTAAACCCAAGGTGTATAAGGCAAAAAACAGGGAAACAATCTAGGAGGCTGTTGCAATAATTTGAAGACTGAGATGATGGGTCTTTTGGCCTGGGTGGGTGGTAGCAGAGAAGATGTTAAGAAACAGTCACGGGAAGCGGCTGTGGCTCAATCAGTAGGGCTCCCGTTTACCATATGGGAGGCCCCGGGTTCGGTTCCCAGGGCCTCCTGGTGAAGGCAAGCCCGCCCGCATGGTGTGGTTAGCTGACCCAGCGAGCACAAGCAGCAAGGGGGGGAGAAATGAATGAATAAATAAAATCTTTAAAAAAAAAAAAAGAAAAGAAAAAAAAAAAAGAAACAGTCACATTCCAAATATATTCTGCATAGAGGGTCAATATTATATGTTGATGTACTTGATGTGAGGTATGTGATGAAGAGAAAATGCCAGCATGATTCTTTAGCCTTTCCTGAACAAGTAAGAGGATAGTTTTCCATTACTTGAACAAAATTTTAGATATTGCAAGTTCCTACCTGACAGTTATGTTCTGAAATTAAGCTAAGATAATTATATATAATTTAATATAATATTAAGCCATCTTAATATTAATATTGTCTGGAACTCAGTAGATGTTCAGTAAATATAAACTATTTTATAATTATTATATAATATCAATAATTTGTAAAAAAACTTCATATTTTGTCATGCTTTATTTCAGTCTTAATTTCTTTATCATTTGTAAGTACTTCAAATTTACAATACATAAAATTTTGAAATATTCCATGTACAAAAGGATTTTGTCTTAAAAATACATCACATCACTTCTTGCTTAAAATGCTGATTTGCACTGATATAAATATATCAAATAAAGGGACAAAATAAATAGTGTTTCATATTCTGCAAAATTTGTTACACTTATAATAAATACTTTCTGCAATATGTTATAAGAGGACAATTTTGCCTCAATTTAATTTAAAAAGTATTCCCGAAGTAATGTAAGAAATATTAGAAAATCTGTTGAACATTGTTGTCATCACAAACCAAAATGAGTCATTTTCTAAATCATAGAAATATACATAAATTAAAGTAAGGTCAGTACAGTTAATAAAGAAGACCAGAAAATGCAAAGGATCTATAAATACAAGAAAAGACACAATGTATGTACAAACTGAGAGATTAGTTTAAAAAAATATTATCAAGAAATAAATGCTGGAGACTTCCAGGAAGATAGCACCAGAGTAGGTTGACAGAGCTCAAAGCTCTTACAGAAACTATGGAGGAAGGGCAAAAAGTGGTCTGAAGGAGCTGCTTTGGGGATCTGCAGACCAGGAGGTTACTGTGCATCATTCAGGAGGGAGAGGGACAGAGAGACAAAGAGGCTGAAATGAAAACTGTGAGTTACTCATCCCTGGGGCTGGAAATGACATCCCTCATTCCCCACTCTCAAGGAAAACTGCTTTGGTAAAACCCATGGCACACTGTGGTCAACTGAGAGAAGAATGGATATCTTCCTCCCTGGGAAGAAAAAGGATGTGGTGGAGGGTGGAGAGTGATTTCTCCTCAGTGAGTTTTGCCAGCAGAACCCATTTTTTATCACAGCTCTGGCCAGGCCAGAATCACCAGCAAGTTAAGGTCAAAAGAGACATGTACTTGGAAGATTTCCCAAATAGCACTTTCTGTTAGCAAGCCAGGAAACTGTAAGAAGAGAAAAGCTTTTTGGAGTCTCTCATGTCCACAGGTCTCCTTGGATCTCTTCTGGTCCTGTTAGTGGGTCCCTTCCCTAATTGATATTGTAAGCTGGGAAATTTAAAATTTTAGAATAAGCTGGATCAAAAATCAAAGGAGAGCCATGAAAGAAAACCATTAGATGAGGAAGAAAAATTGGCATTTAGAGTAAATTTACCAACATAATCAGATGCCTAGACACAGCAAAAAATTACTGGTCATACTAAGAAATAGGAAGATATGCCCAATACAAAGGATCTAACCAGAAATCCTAATAAGACACAGTATTTAAGACAACTAATTAATGATATTCACACAAATCTCTTATATCTATTCAAGTCGTTCAAGGGAAATATGGCTGAAGAAAGAAAGGATATTAAGAAGACACTGGATTGAACATAAAGAATAGTTTGAAATCCTGCAAAGAAAAGTAACAGAACATATGAGAATGAAAGACACAATGGAAGAGATTAAAAATACTTAGAGGCATATAGCAGCAAAATTAGTGAATAGGAAGACTGAGCATTTGAACTTAAAAAGACAGAAGAAAAGAAAGAAAAATAATGGAACTAATGGAACAGGTTCTCAGAGAATTGAACAACAATGTGAAAGGCTCAATTTGCTTGTTATAGGTGTCACAGAAGGAGAAGGGAATAAAGAAGGAGATGATAGATTATTTGAAGAAATAATGACTGAAAACTTCCCAAACATTATGAAAGACATCCATATCAATATCCAAGAAAGACAATGCACCACATGTAAAATAATTAAGAATGGGCCTACTAAGAGACACCTACTATTCAGGATGTCAAATGCCAGAGATAGAACAATTCTGAAAGCAGCAAGAGAAAGGCAACACGTCACATAAAAGGGAAGCTAAATAAGACTAAGTGTCAACCTCTCATCAGAGAACATGGAGGTGAGAAGACAGTCATAGGATATGTTTAAGGTTCTGAAAGAGAAAAACTTTCAGTTAGGAATCTTTATCCAACAAAACTTCAAAACAGACTGTCAGCCCTCAGAATGAGGGGAAGTAGGTCTGACTGAAAATCACTGTGAAGGTAGGGATTAGCTTCTTTCCAACCAGATTGGATTGTAGCTGCAACAGAAGTCCCAACTCCACCTCTAGCAGAGAGGAACCTGCGTAGACCTGCACCAGCTTCTCCAGGAAATGGTGGGCCACACTGCAGAGGCTGGTGCTCATCCTACTCTAGTGCACAAGCCAACTTACGAGCTATTCTGTGGCTGGTATTGGAGGCTCCATTTCCCAAAAGCAAGTGAGGAAGAGATGGTTGGTCACTGACTTCAGCTACTGATTAGTAAATTTGCCTGGCTAAAGTATAATCTTAAGAACAGCTAAAGTTAGAAGCTGTCTAAGTTTTAAAGAGGCTGGTAGCCACCATTTTAACTCTGCTCCTGGCATGAGGGGACATGGGGCAGATTGAAAATTGCAGTGATGGTGGGAACCAGCTTCTTTCCACCCAAGTCCTACTGCAGGCCTAACCTAGGCTCCAGCAGGGAGGAAGCTAGTGGGACCTCGCCCGCTTCTCCAGGTGAAGACCAGGGCCCCCCTAAGTCTTCAGCACATAGCTGACTGCATGACCTAGACATAAGTTAAAGGTTAACAGCCTTCCCCAAAGGGAAGAGAATGAGTAGATGTTATCATAAACTATAATTTTCCCAAAGCAGTCAATGTCCTTGGCAAATGTCCTTCCTACTGAGCATAGTGGAATCATCTCCACATCCCATGTATATGCTTCATGTGACCCTAGCAGGAACTCTGTTCTCATACCCTATGGAATGTCCTTCTAAAACCCCTTATATATCACTCCTCATTGTCTCATCTCTTTGCAGAGTGTTAACTCCATTCATTCTTTTATGGACTGGCATCAAAGATTCTATCCTTTCTGTAAATCCCAAAAAAACTTGTGCCTGACTAAATACTAGTTGTGTACTTTGGTCTCATAGCTTCAACAACTTGTGCCCTTCAGGAGTTGTGTTTTAACAATTGGCAAGCCATGAGCCAAGAGACTGAAGGAACAATGGCAATAGCAGGCATGATATCAGGGAAAGGAGTAATCTGTGGGGGAAATCCCAAGTTGACTTTTAGCATCCATATGAATAGGAGTGGCTGCCCTTCAGGATGAGAGGGGACCATCAAGAGAATATGGGGTCACCCACTTGTTTGACTGTTGTGGAACTCCACATAAGCACAGGGACTCTGAAAATACTGATGGGAGTAACAGTTAACTAAGATGGGGAAAACATTCCAGCAGCAACCCTACAAACCCTTTGCCACCTAATTGGTGCACTTGTGGGCTAGTGGAGTTAATAGTATTAGTTTAATTACAGGAGAAGCAGATAAACTTAGCAACATTAATGTTATCTGTTCTGTTTCCATGTTAATTCTAATTAGAACTGGATAACCACACTAACAAAATTGGTGCTGTTAAAGTTTAGTAACTTGGAACAGATAACTCTAAAATGAGTGGGGGAAGGTTCCATGGTACAAATAGGACACCAGATATTGCAGTGATGAAAGACAAAATGTCAAAAAAAAATTTATATTTTTCATTTTTGTAATATTCCAATCTTAATTTAATTTTACTTTTAGTTTTTGAAATTTTTTATGTATTTTTTTCTCTTATATTTAACCTTATCATTATTTCATTTTCCTACTAATTGTATGCAGCTATTGTAATGGCTTCATCTTTGAAGAAGCTATGGATCACAGAAGGGTTACAACTGGGGTGGGGGAGGATCGTTTATGTGGGGTGTCAGGGATGGGAGATGTATGGGAGGAAGTTCACCTGAGCATATATATAACACATATAAAAATGTTCAAATGTTCATGGGACATTGTCATGGTGGGTGGAGACTCACACAATAAAGGAGAGAATACCGAATTCCCATCCTAGAGAGCTCTGCCACATTATGTAAGGGAGCAGCAACTGTCCTCCAAGTGCAGGAGCAGTGACTGGTGAAGGAGGATGATCCACTGATGGGCCCTTGATATTGATGACTTGGCTTATGAATCTATGCTCTAGAAATCGAAACTTAGCCTATTGTTATGGGGTGCCTAAGGGTTGCCTTCTGAGAGCCTCCTTGTTGCTCAGATGTGGCGTCTCTCTAAGCCAAACTCAGCATATGAATGCATTGCCTTACCCCAGTGTGGGACATGACTCTTGGGAATGAGCCTCACTGGCACTGAAGGATTTCTACCAAGTACCAGCTAGCAATGCAACTGGAAAAAGACCTCAAATAAAAGGGGGGAAAGGTAAACACAAATGAGTTTATGTGGCTAAGAGACTTCAAAGTGAGTCGGGAGGTCATCCCAGAAGTAACACTTATGCACATCTCAGCAGGCTTTCATAGACTTCCAATGTGGCTACCACCCCAAGAGTGGGGTTCCTGAGGGTTCTGGAGACACTCAGGTCCCATGGTCAGCTCAAATTACTCTGGAGTTTGGTGCCTTGCCAGTGGACCCTACTTTGGAGTTTGTGTTCCTGAAAATGGCAGATTTGGACTCAATTATGTCTTCCCTGCACATGGCTCATCTGTCCCTTCTATTTAAACCTATAGTTCATGCTGGAGTCTGTAGGTGTACATCCAGAGACTTGAGTCTTTGAGCTCTGCATGTCCAGCTGGGCCCAGAACCTCAGTGGAGCTGCAAAACCTATTCTACAGCTCATTGGACTCACCAAGGAAATCCGGCATGGAGATGATGATGGACCAATGGCCATCCCAGAGAACAGAGAGTGTCTGCTCCTGCAGGCATGATAGTCCCATCCATCTTTCCCATGGGATATTAGCCCCCTTTCAATTGGAGGTGGTGTGGACATCACCATCCCAGAATCCTCAGGATTGGGGTAAGAGATATGAACTACAGTGGACTTACTGTATTCTACTACAGGCATATTTTGATTCTAGCAATGGAAGAAATTACAGCACTGATGTGGAGCCCATGGCCACTGGAGGCTCTGGGGGTAGGGAGCAGGAAAACCAGTTGTAATATGGGGACTGTTTTGGGACTTGGGAATTGTCCTGAGTGACATTGCAATGACAGATATAGGTCATTTTATATCATCACATAACATGCAGAACTGTGTGTGAGAGAGTTTAGACTACAATGTGAACTATGGTCCATGCTTAATTGGCAAAACCCCAGGATGTGTTTATCAATTGCAATGAATGTACCACACTAATAAAGGATGTTTATGTGGGAGGTTGTAGAAGTATGGGAAGTGGGACATATGGGAATCCCTATATTTTTTGTGTAACATTTATGGAATCTAAGTAGCTTTAAAAAAATAATACAATAAAAAACAAACAGAGAATATCTACAACTGCAAGCAAGACAGTTCCATCCACCTGCCCCATCAGATTGGAGACCCCTCCCAATCAGAAATAGAGTGAGAATCACCATCCCTAAATCCTCAAGTTTGAGGAGTGAACAAACATGAGAGGAAAGCAACTATGAACTAAAGTAGACTTACTATTATTCTAGCAATGGAAGAACTTGTATCATTGATATGAAGGCAGTGACCACCAGAGTTTCTAAGAGGAGGGAGGAGGAAGAATAGGGGAAATATGGGGGCATTATTGGGACATTGGGATTGTCCTCCATGATATTCCAGTGATAGGTACAGGCCTTTATACATTTTGTCAAAACCTATAAAATTGTGTGGGGCAAAGTGTAAACTATAATGTAAACTATAGTTTATTGTTAGTAGCAATACTTCAATATGTGTTCATTAATTCTAACAAATGTACCAGACTAATGAAAGATGTTGTTAATGTGGGAATGTGTGAGGGGGAAGGGGTGGGGTATATGGGCTTCCCCTATATTTTTAATGAAATATTTATATTATCTAAAGCTTCTTTAAATGTTAAAAAGTAAATAAAATAAAAAAATAAAAAAAGATGTTACTTTAAAAAATATATATTACAATACTGAAAGCTCATAATACTTGTGTAAACTGTGAAAGAGTTAAATTGAGATGTTATTTTGAAAATGTTTTAAGTTTTAGTCACATTTTATTTTGATCAGAGTTTTGGTTAAGGTGTTAAAATGAGCTTTCAGTTTTGAATCAATAGCTTACTCCTGAACAAGTCTGTCTAAGTGTATTCCTGAAGTGTCATCCAGAATATATGTATTAAATGTCTATCTAAAATGTTAAATTAGTGTTTAGCTGCATTTATACAGCTCAAGTATTCCTAACTGGTTGCTGGGTACTAATAAAAGTGTTTCCAAGAAGGAGCTTGTGTATTCTTGTGTATTACAGGCAACACTAATTCCAGAGGAGATCTTAAAAGCAGTAAAAATCAAAGATGTGAAATGTTGGAGAGCTTGGACACAGCCACACCAAAGGTATAAGAACTATGAGACAAATTCGGGAGTTTTGTTTCAGTTGGTATGTCTTAATTCTTTTTGTTTGTCTGTTTGTTCAGTGTATATTTTCATACCCCCAGATGGTAATATTAAATTATCCAGTGAAAATTATTAAAAGAACTTTATTCAAATTGCTGAAAATTAAATGGGTGCTTATATAGGTAATGAATACTCCTAAAGCCCAAATTAGGAAAACAAACAGGATAAAAAAATCACATAAAATCTGAATAAAAAACTATTTAAAGGAAAGAAACTGAAAATTTATCCTGAATTTTTCCATAATCTTTCAATAGCCTATCCTACCTGCAGGATCTTCTTCTAACCTTGACTGAATTCCAATAAAACTGGTTTAGGATAAGAGGATGGGCTGGGTGTGAAAAGATAGGGCAGTTGTAAGTTTAGTCTAGAAGTCTGTCTAACAGGCCTGGAAATTAAAATAGGAACAGAGGGGATATTGCAGAATAAACTTTGTTTTGTATAGTCTTTTCTATAATTCCTGATTAAATTTTAACAGCTTTCGAGATACCAGTAATAAGTCAATGGCCAAATTTCAAGTAAAGAAAAAGTCCTTGAAAGCTATAAAGATTTGTCTAAATTATAACTAAAGAAATTCAACAAATATAGTATATTCCAGAACTTGGCAATCAGTATGCTTTTTTTAAATTTTATTTTTTATTTTTTTGTTTTGTTTTGTTTTTTCAGTATGCTTTTAAGGTTATTCACAATTTTAGAATTTTATTAAGAAAAAAAAGATTTTAGCCTACTGTTTAGGAATGAAAAAAGAACATCTCTTGCATAAACTATAATGGTTTCAATTTTATTTAGCTTGGTTGTAATCCCCTTAGGTTTATAGGATATTAATAAAATAAATTAACATTATATGGATTAAATCTTTAATATGAAAATTCTAAGTTTTGGCTAATGAAATGACTACAAATCTCCTTTTAAAAATGTTTTTGCCTAAATTGAAATGAATATTTTTTTTCTTCACAGAACAAAATGAGGGATATGAGACTTAATATAGAAAGAAGTAAAATGTTTGGGGAAGTGAATTCATAGTTGATGCTGACTAAAATTTTATGTTTTTTTTAAGGGAATGTGTTTTGTCCTAAGATAAGATGACTGATTTTCATAAAATTGTGGTGGGAATATGCAAGTAAGACAAGTTCTGAATGAATATAGAAAGTTGTAGAAATATTGTAGAATGTAGCATTAAGTAAGGGAATGTGTTTTGGAAAGGGGAAATTCATCTTGAGAGGAAGTAACTAGTTTATGTGATTATGGTTGGTTATAGAAAGTTTGCAAAATCTTCATCTAAGCTGGAGTGTTTAAATGGCTAATTCCAGAAAGCCATTATTAAATAGAAACCTGAATTGATTTTGATAACAAAAGGTAACTTATGGTTAATTCTATGAAGTTTGTAAAACAGGGAAGGCAGTTGGTCAGAATAAAGCCCACCAAAGACCCTGGTCATGAGGTCTAGTTTGTAAGTCCTAGACTACTATGTTATCCATCGACTCAACAAGATTGGAAAAAGAACTTCTCATTGAAGGCTGAGATTCAGCTGCCATCTTTCAATGAGACTTGCAATTATATTTTTCCCTTATAAAGGAACGGGTGAAAAAGCCCAGGCCTTTATTTGGATTTGCTGTATATAATGGTTGAGGATGGTTAACAGCTGAGTCTGTCACTCTAGATCTCATAGCCCCTGTCTGCATGGAATGACAAAAGGGAATCCATGATGTGGGGTGGTTGCCCCCTGAGATGTATAATTTTATTATCAAGGCTTCATATAGAGTAAACATGCCCCCTGGTGGTTCTACCCACTGGCCATATATTGTGCCAGGTGGTGCTACAATTGTCACTGAAAAACACATAAGGGCTTTAGCCGATTACACTGCTCAAGCCCTTAATGACTAAAAAGTAGCACTTTCCTTAAATAAAGAAACTACCTGGCTATGAAAGTAGTTTTATAAAATAGGATGGCTTTAGGGGAAGCGGCTGTGGCTCAATCAGTAGGGCTCCCGTTTACCATATGGGAGGCCCCGGGTTCGGTTCCCGGGGCCTCCTGGTGAAGGCAAGCCTGCCTGCACGGCGTGGTTAGCTGACCCAGCGAGCACAAGCAGCAAGGGGGACATAAATGAATAAATAAATAAAATCTTTAAAAAAAAAAAAAAAAAAAAAAAAAGGATGGCTTTAGATATTCTTACCGTGTCACAAGGTGGGACCTATAACCTCATTAATATTCAATGTTCTGCACATGTTCTTATAGGTCTAATAGCTTTTGTTGGGGACTCCTATTATTCCATTGTCTTTTATATTGTTGCTGTGGAATGTGGATGCAATGCTTATCCTATAGTCAATGTAGCCCACCATGTGGGGGTGGATCGTGGGGAACAAGGGCACCTCCTAAGTCTTTAGCATAGTTTGCTGCATAACCTAGGCATAAGTTAAAGGTTAACAACCTTCCTCAGAGGGAAGAGAATGTATAGATGTTACTGTAAACTATGATCTCCCCAAGACAGTAAATGTCCTACTAGCATAGTGAAAACATCACCACAATCCATGTGTATGCTTCATGTGACCCTAGCAGGAACTCACTTCTCAAACCCTATGGAATGTTCTTCTTCTAAAACCCCCTATATATCACTTTTATTTTTCTCATCTCTTCACAGAGTGCTAAGTTCATTCATTCTTTGACTGGCTGCCATAAAAAATTCTTTACTTGTCTGTAAATCCCAGTAAAGCTTATGCCTGACTAAATATCAGGTGTGTTCTTTGGTCTCATGGCTTCAACTTATGCCTTCCGGAGTTGTGTTGTAATATTAGGTATCTGCAAGTGCATTTGATGGCACAGATTGAATAATTGGACACCTGGGGGATCATCCCTGCACTCCAATAGGAAGGAGAGGAGCTATTTCCTTGGTCTCTCTGAACAAATGCAGGCTATTTTAGCCCACACAAACATGTTTGTTGAGTTCCTTTGATTCCATCTCCACTTTGCAACCCCATAGAATAAGAAGAGGCCTGTGTTTCTTCAGCTTCTCTGGGAAATTGCAGGCATTTTAAGCTGCACAGACTTAATAGTTGGAAATCTATACCTCCATCCCTGCCCCCAAGTAAGAGAGGAGGAGAACTGTGTTTCCTCAGCATTTCTGGGAAATGGAAATCACTTTTGCCCTGTTGCATACTGGACTGTTGGGTGCCAGTGAACACCCTACCCCCCAATAGTATAGGAGGGGGGTGGTGTTTCTTCCACCCATCTGGGCAACAGAAGGTACTTTCAGCATACAGGGAATGAACTGTCAAGGACCTGAGGATCCATTCACATACCCCAACAGGATAGGAGGGAGCTAGTATTTCCTCAGCTTTTCCAAGCAATGGCAGGCAATTTTGGCCTCACGGATTGGACTACTGGGCACATGTAGATCCACCCCAACCCACCACCTAATAGGATAAGAGGGGGCTGGTGTTTCCTCAGCCTCTATGGCTAACAGCAGGCACTTTCAGGCTACACAGAGTGGACTGCTGGGCGTCCATGGATGCACCCCCACCTCCTAGAAGAATAGGTGGCAGCTGTTTCCTCAGCCTTTCTAAATAATGGCAGGTACTTTTGGCCTACAGGAATTGAACTTTTGGGTGTCTGTGGATCCACACCCATGCCAAAATAGGTTAGGAGGGGGTAGGTGTATACTCAGGCTCTTCAGACAATGGTAGGTACTCTTGGACTACAGGGACTGAATTGTTGTGTGCTTATGGATCCAACCCCACCACTCAACAGAGTAAGAGGGTGACCGTGTTTCCTCAGCCTCTATGGACAATGGTAGGTACTTTCAGCTTACAGACTGAACTGTTGAGCATTAGTGGTTCCATTCTGACCCACTAAAAGGCAAAAAGGGACAGTATTCCCTCAACTTCTCAGGGCAACTGCAGGTGCATTTGGCCCAATGTATTAGATTGTTGAGCAATCCAGAAGGTCCATCCGCATCTCTGGCAAAGAGGGCAGGACCGGTGCTACATCATCTACTTGGGAATTGCAGTAATTTTGGATCTAGAAGGCATAGATTGCTGTTCACACCTGCAGCTCTATCCCTGCCCTAGGCAGGGGAGGAAGGGATGTGAAGCTTCATCAGTCTCACTGCATAACTACAGACTGTTATGGACCACACAAATTAGATTATTACACACAGCTGCAGCTCTGTCCCTACCCCTGGCAGAGGAGAAAGGTGGGAGAAGCTTCATCAGTCCCTGGAGCAACGCAGGCAGATTCAGGCTCCACATCTAACAGCACCAACTACATCCTTGGCTCCTATTACACAACCAGCAAGGGAGAAAGGGCAAGAAAACCCTAAACTAAAGAGAAAAGTTGCACCCAGAATAAATACATCTAGTAATCCAGATGGCAACACATCAACAAAAACTTGCAGTCCATACCAAGAAACAGGAAGATATGGCTCAGTTAAAGGAAAAAGATAAACCTCAAGATGACATAAAGAAATTGAGACAACTAATCATAGATGTTCAAACTAATCTGCTTAAAAAATTCATTGAGATGGCTGAAGAAATTAAGGGTATTAAAAAGACATTGAGTGAGCTCAAAGAAGAATTTGAAAGCAGATTTGAGGATGTAGAGGGAAGGATCAGCAAGCTTGATGACATGGTGTCCAAAAGTGAATGTACAAAAGAACAGATGAAGAAAAGAATGGAAAAAATTGAAAAAGATCTTAGGGAAATAATTGATGTCAAGAGACATGCAAACATACATGGCATGGGAGTCACAGAAGGAGAAGAAAAGGGAAAAGGGCCAGAAGGAATGTTTGAAGAAATAATGATAGAAAATTTCCCAACCCTATTGAAGGACAGATATCCATGTCCAAGGGCTACAATGTACTCCCATCCAGATAAATCTAACTCTGGACACATACTAATAAAATGTCATATGCCAAACACAAAGAAGTAATTCTGAGAGAATTGAGAGTAAAGCAATGCATAACATATAAAGGACACCAAATAAGATTAAGTGCTGTTTTCTCATCAGAAACTATGGAGGCAAGAAGACAGTAGTTTGATATATTTAAGACATTGCAAGAGAAATCAGCCAAGAATCTTATATCAGGTAAAATTGCCTTTAAAAAATGAGGGTGAATTTATAATATTCACAGAGAAAGAGAAGCTGAGAAGGATTATAACAAAGAGACTGGCTTTGAAGGAAATACTAAAGGGAGTGCTACAGTCTGAAAAGAAAAGAGAGAAGAGAGAGGCTTGGAAGAGAGTCTAGAAATGAAGATTATATCAGCAAAAGTAACTAAAAGAGTCAAAAGAGTTGTGAAATTAAAATATGACAGATAAAACCAAAAGATCAAAATGGGTGAAATTAGAAATGCCTTTACATTAATAATATTGAATGTTAATGGATTAAGCTCCCCAATCAAAGACACACACTGGTGGAATGGTTAATAAAATGTGAGCCATCTATATACTGTCTACAAGAGAATCACTTTAGAACCAAGGATACCAATAGATTGAATGTGAAAG
Source organism: Tolypeutes matacus (assembly GCA_026826555.1). Classification (NCBI taxonomy): domain Eukaryota; kingdom Metazoa; phylum Chordata; class Mammalia; order Cingulata; family Chlamyphoridae; genus Tolypeutes; species Tolypeutes matacus. The sequence goes on from JAKSZT010054451.1 coordinate 878,089, forward strand.
ATTGGAAAAAGGCATTCCAAGTTTGCAGTAAGCAAAACAATAAAACCTGGAATAGCTATACTTATATCAGATGAAATAGAATTTAAAAGCAAAACATATTAGAAACAAGGAAGGACATTGTATATTAATAGGTAGGGCAATTCATTAGGAAGAAATAACAATCTTAAATGTATATGAATCTAACCAGAATGCCCCAAGATACATGAGACAAACACTGGTAAAACAGAAGGGACAAATATTACATGACCAAACTGATATGAATTAAGCAAACTGAGTAGACTCACAGAGATAGCATCTGGTAGATAGGTTTGCAGGAGACAGAAAGGGAGAAGTTTGTGAGTCAATGCCCATATGGACAAATTCTATGATATGGTGAAAAGGAGTAGTTGTGCAGGGGATCAGTTTAACAGTGGTGTAGTGATGGTATTGGGTTGGGCAGTGCTGGTCTGTGAGGGGGGTAGGGTGGGGAGGGTGGTTAGACTGTCCCTAGAAATGGGGTGAGGTTTGGGGGAAAGAGTAGGTGAACTACGGGGATTTGCAGATATGTGGTTGAAACTGCAATGTTGGGAATGTTCTTTTGGCAAATATGGTAAGGGTGTGTTACTGGTTTAAGGTGTTGAATGAGGGGACATGTGGGACAGGACACCACTAAGGCTTAGATTGTGTACTCATGAACCTTTATTTTTGATATAGAAACTTAGCCTAATATATAGGGTGCCTAAGAGTTACATCCTGAGAGCCTCCTTGTTCAAATGTGGTCTCTCTCTAAGCCAAATTCAGCATATAACAGCATTACCTTCCCACCAGCATGGGACATGACTCCTGGGATGAACCTTCCTGGCACCAAAGGATTACTACCAAGCACCAACTAGCAATGCAACTGGAAATAGACCTCCACCAAAAGGGGAAAAGGGAAAGACAAATGAATTTATATGCTTAAGAGACTTCAAAGTGAGTAGGGAGGTCATTCCAGAGGTTTTGCTTATGCACATCTCAGCAGGATCTTATTGACTGCTAAAGTAAATATTGTCTCAAAGAGCAGGGCTCCTGAGGGCTCTGGAGACACCCTGACAGTATAGGCATGGCAGATAGTTCAGGAGTTCAGTGCCCTGCCAGTGGGCCCTATGTTAGAATTTATGCTTCCCAGTGTGACAGAGTTGGACTCAGTTGTGGTTTCCCTACACATGGTTATTTTGCCCCTTCTATTTGAACCTGTAATTAGTACTAGAGTGGATAGGTTTATGTCCAAAAGACTTAATCTTTGGGCTTTTCCTGTGCCAGTGGGGCCTTGAATCTTAACAGTGTTGCAATACCTACTCTTCAGTTCATTGGACTCACCCAGTACAACTAACAAGGAGATGATGATAGACAATGACCATCCCAAGGAACAGAGAGAGTCTGCAACTGCAAGCAAGATCATCCCATCTATTTGCCCCATGGGATCTAAGTCCCTTTCAAATGGAGGTGAAGTGGGTATCACCATCCCAGAATTCTCTTGACTGGGGAATGAACAATGGACTAGAGTAGACTTACTGTTATTCTACTATAAACCAATTGTTACTCTAGCAATGGAAGAACTGTTATCATTGATGTGGAGTCAGTGGACACTGGAGGTTCTCAGGGGACAGAAAGGGAAAATTTGGTATAATATGGCATCATTTTGGGACTTAGGAATTGTCCTGAATGACATAGCAATGAAAGCTACAGGCCACTATATATCTTCTTATAACTTACAAAACTGTGTGGAAGAGAGTGTAAACTACAATGTAAACTATAATCCACACTTAATGGCAATGCTTCAAAATGTGTTCATCAATTGTAACAAATGTAACAAATGAAGGGTGTTGTTAATGTGAGAAAATGTGGAAGGTGTAAGGAGCGGGGCATATAGGAATTTCCCATATTTTTTTATGTAACATTTATGTAATCTAAAAATCTTTAAATGTGTATTGTAATGTATATTATACATATGTATAATACATATGTGTGTATAATATATAAATGTATATTATAATGTATATTATATGCATAATTTATATTATAAAAAATTATAGAAGAAAATGTAGAAAAACATCTTCAAGATATTTTGGTGGGCAGTAGTTTCTAAAATCTTTCACCCAAAGCCAGAGCAATAAAATAAATAAATATATATATATATATATAAATGGACCTCCTCAAAATTAAACACTTTTGTCCTTCAAAAAACTTTGTCAAAAGGGTGAAAAGGCACTCAACTCAATGGGAGAAAATATTTGGCAATCATATATCTGGTAAAGGTTTAAAATACATGATATATAAATACTACAACTCAACTATAAAAAGGCAAAATACCCAATTTAAAATGAGCAAAAGTCTTGAATAGAAAATTGTCCAAAGAAGAAATACAAATGGTGAAAAAACACATGAAAAAATATTTAACATCACTAACGATTAGGGAAATGTATATTAAAATACAATTATGAGTTCCAGGGAAATGGTACTGAGTTGGGTGGGTAGAGTCTGACCCTCTCATGAAAAAGGGAGTGGAAAGAAGACAGAGACCTAGCTAGAGAATGATTTGTATACATATAGAATGGGGAGGTGCTCTGAGTCACCTAGGAGGGTACTGGAAAGATAAAGAAGCTAAAGGAAAATACTGAGTTGCTTGCCCCTGTGGCTGGAAAAGTTACATATAACCCACCCTCAGGACAAATAGCCTGGGTAGATCCCCAGGCCTGCTGCTCTGAACAGAATGTGAGGGGACATTCTCTGGGAGGAAGGGGGATCTGGGAGGCTGGAGAGTGATTTCTTTGTGGAGAGTTTGTCCAGTTGTGCCCGTTTTGAATCTTGGAAGTCACCCTGATCTGATGGGGAGAAGAAAGAAAGGATCTCCTCAGGAAGGCTGCCATGCCCAGCCACCAAGTTAAGAATTGACTTAAAATAGAGAGAGGGCAGAGACAGACAGGTGCCTAATGAGCAGGGATCCGGCAAAAAACTAGGCATCTACCTTGCCCTAGGGAGAGGGGGTGGATAGCTTTCTGAAAGGCTAACCTAAGGAGACAGTTTATCTCAGGGGAAGAATTCCTGCCTTTCATATACAAGGTCTCTGGTTCAATTCCCAGCTCTTCTTAGAGAAGTGATCCACTGGGTTATCAGGCAACCAGCTGATACTTTATGATAGAGAACATATAAACTTTTTATATTAGCTTTTCTTGGATCTCTTATTTTTTTAAAAAGGTTCCTCCACCTCATTTTACCCACTAAAAGCCATTTAAAAACCTGTAGAGGGCAGGCTGCAGGGTGATTGATTGATGAACACTGGCAGCCTGAGAAGCTCCTTAGGGGCCTAAGAGAAAAGGCTATCTATTCTTGTTTTTGTTTTTTTATTTTTTATTTTTTATTTTTATTAGTTGCTGCTGTCTTATTTCTTCTATGTTGTGTTTACCTTTTCTTTGTTTCTCTTTTTTCTTTATACTGATGTTTTTCTAACTGCATTATTTCTTTTCTTTCCTTCCTTTTTCTATCTCCTGTTTTCTGTTCTCTCAATCTACCACTTATTGTTTGGCTTTCAATTTTTTTTGTTCTTATTTCACTTTCTCTAACTATTTTCTCTGTTTTCTTTCTTTTATTATTTTTTTCTTTTCCTTTCTTCTCATTCCAGCCTTTTAATTCATTCTATATATTTTTCTCTATATTGTTTCTAATTTCAAGGTTTCTATTCCACACTTTCATTCTTATTCCTCCATACTTTTCATTCATGTTATTTTTTTCTTTTCCTAGATCTTGTACAGTTCCTCTTCTAATGTTTATTATTATTACTATTATTCTTTTTCTCTATTTATTTCCTTTTCTCTGGTCCTAAGTTTCTTTTTAACTGGAATATAGACAACAATAAGGAAACAGAATAAGAGGAATGAAGTGTCAAAGTGAAATCTTACCACACACACAAAAACAACAACAAAATAAAACCCTAGAGTAGAAAAAGAAGCTAATCAAATGAATAAACACATCAAGATAAAAAGATGCTTAGACACCAAAAAATTAAAAAAAAAAAATTAATAGCCATACTAAGAAACAGGAAGACATGGCCCGGTCCAATGAACAAACTAAAACACAGGAGGAGATGAAGAACATGGAACAACTAATCAGGGATGTCCAAACAAATATCATGAATCAACTTAATGAAGTGAAGGAAGACATTAAGGATATTAAGAAGGTACCAGGAGCAATGGATGTGGCTCAAGTGATTGGGCACCCATCTGCCATATAGGAGGTCCAGGATTCGATTCCTGGGGAATCCTGCTGAAAGGCAACCTGGCAAATGTGGAGAGCTGGCCCATGCAGAGTACTGGCCCATATGGAATGGTGGCTGACACAGAGAGCTGGGGAAGCAAGATTATGCAACAAAAAGAAACACAGAGGGGAGACAATAAGAGACACAGCAGACCAAGGAGCTGAGGTGGCACAAGAGATTGAGTGCCTCTCTCCCACTTCAGAAAGTCCCAGGTTTGGTTCCCAGTGCTGCCTAAAGAGAAGACAAGCAGACACAGAAGAACACATGGAGAGTAGACAGTGAATGGAAAACAAGGGAGGTAGAAATAAATAAATAAATCTTTAAAAAAAAGAAGACACTGGGAGAACATACTGAAGAAATTGCAAATATACATAAAAAGATAATGGATATGATGGTGATAAACAGCACAATGAAAGAAATAAGAATATACTGGAAGCACATAACAGCAGATTTGAACATGCCAAGGAAAGAATCAGCTCTGTGGAAGATAGTAGAGGTGAAATCAAACAGATAGTAGAACAGATAAATAAAAAGATAGAAAAAATCCAACAGGGACCCAGGGATTTGAATGACAGCATGAAAAACAAAAACACACACACATTATAGGCATACCAGAGGGAGAAGGGACGGTAAAGGGGACAAAGGTGTGTTGGAGGAAATAATGTCTGAAAACTTCCCTATTCTATTGAAGGACATGGACATGCATGTCTAGGAAGCTCAGTGCATCCCAACAGTATAAATGCAAATAGGCCAACTCCAAGACATATACTTGTCAAATTGTCCAATGCGCAAGGCAAAGAGAGAATACTTAAAGCAGAAAGAAAAAAGAGATCCCTCACATACAAGAGAAGCTTGATTAGATTAAGTGCTGATTTCTGAAACCATGGAGGCAAGAAGGCAGTAGTATGACATAGTTAGGGTGCTAAAAAGAAACCTTCCATCCAATAATTCTTTGTCCAGAAAAATGGACATTCAAAAAGGAAGAATTAAAAATATTCACAGAAAAAAAACAATAAAAAAAAATATTCACAGATAAACAGAAATTAAGGGAGTTTGTCAATAAGAAATCTACCCATCAATAAATACTAAAGAGAGTTCTGCAGATTGAAAGGAAAAAAAGGGGAGAGAGAGAATTGGAGGAGATTGTAAGAACAATTAAAACATAAAAAGAGAAAAAAAAAACAACATGTGGCATACATGAAAGTAAAGAAAATATGGCTAATATAAGTAATTCCTTGACAGTAATAACTTTGAATGATAATGGATTAAACTCTCCAGTCAAGAGGCACAGATTGGCAGAAAGGATAAGGAAATATGACCCATATATATGCTGTCTACAAGAAACTCACCTTAGACTCAGGGACACAAGAAGGCTGAAAGTCAATGGTTGGAAAGCAATTTTACATGTAAATAATAAGGAAAAAAGTATGAGAGTAGCTGTACTAATATCAGAAAAAAATAGACTTTAAATGCAAATCTATTGTAAGAGACAAAGAAGGACACTATATATTTATAAAAGGGGTAATCTGTCAAGAATAAAGAACAATCATAAGCATTTATGCACCTAATCAGGGTGCCTCAAAATACATGAGGCAAACATTGAAAAACTTAAGTGGAGAAATACATGTCTCTACAATTATAGTGGGGGACTTTAATACAACACAGTAACCATTAGAAAGAACATATCAACAGAGAATCAATAAACAAACAAAGACCTTGGATAATACATTAGAAAATCTGGACCCAATAGACATATACAGAATATTACACCACCATACAGCAGGATCATTCTCCAGGATAGACCACAAGCTGGGAAAAATAACTCTCAATGAATTAAGAAATATAGAAATTATATAAAATAATTTCTCTGACCACAATGGAATGAAGCTGGAAAACTGTAAGGGTCAGAGAAAGAGAATAGGCACAAAGATATGGAAGTTAAACAACACACTCAATGAGTGGGTAAAGGAGGAAATTGCAAAAAATATCAGTAACTACCTTGAAATGAATGATAATTACAATAGAACATACCAAAATTTATGAGATGCAGCAAAAGCTGTACTGAGAGGGAATTCAAATATTATATTAAAAAAGAAGAAAGAGCTAAAATCAAAGACCTAACTTCACACCTGGAGGAATTAGAAAAAGAACAACAAACCAATCCCAAAGCAAGTAGAAAGAAGGAAATATCAAAGATTAGAGCAGAGCCAAATGAAATTGAAAATAAGAAAGCACTAGAAATTTTTTTAAAAACCAAAATCAGGTTTTGAGAAGATTAATAAAATTGAGAAACCCTTAGCTAGACTACCAAAAAAAAAAGAGGGAAGATGTAAATACTTCAAAATAAGAAATGATGAAGGTGATATCACCACTGACCCCACAGAAATAAAGATTATCATAAGAGAATATTTTGAAAAATTGTGTGACAACAAGTTGGATAATTTAGAGGAAATGGAAAAACTCCTAGAAATACACAAGCTGCCAAATTAATGAAAGAAGAAATCGATGAACTCCATAGATGAATCACAAGTAATGAGATTGAATTAGTCATGAAAAACCTCCCAACTAAGAAGCACCCAGGACAAGATGGCTTCAGAGGTGAATTCTACTAAACAGCCTAGAAATTACTAACCCAATCCTGCTTAAACTCTTCCAAAAAATAGAAGTGAGGGAGCATTGCCCAACTCATTCTATGATGCCAACATCACTTTAATACCAAAGACAAAGTCACTACAAGAAAGGAAAACTATACACTAATCTCTCTAATGAACCAGATGCTAAAATCCCTGACAAAATAATTGCTAATCCTATTCAACAACACATCAAATGAATTATACACCATGACCAAATGGGTTTCATCCTTGGTATGCAAGGATGGTTCAACACAAGAAAAACAATCAATGTAATACACCACATAAATGGGTAGAAGGGAAAAAAAATCACACGATCATCTCTAAACGTGCAGAAAAGCATTCATCAAAATGCAGCACCCTTTCCTGATAAAAACATTTCGAATGTTAGGAATAGATGGAAACTTCCTCAACATAATAAAAAATATATATGAAAAACCCACAGGTAACATCATTTTTAATGGTGAAATAAAAGCTTTCCCTCAAAGATTGGAATGACAAGAATGACCACAGTCATCACTCTTTAACATTGTTTTAGAAGTACTTGCTCAAGCACTTCAGCAAGAATAAGATATAAAAGCATCCAAATTAGAAAGGAAGAAGTAAATATTTGACTATTTGCAGATGACATCATCCTAAAGATAGAAATCTAGGAAAAATCTACAACAAAGCTTCTAGAACTTACAAATGATTTCAGTAAAGTGGCATGTTATAAAACCAATGTGCAAAAATCAGTAGCATTTCTGTACACTAATAATGAGCAAACCGAAGAGGAAATCAAGGGAGAAAATCCCATTTACAATAGCAACTAAAAGAAACAAATAATTAGTAATAAATATAAATAAAGATGTAAATGACTTATATGCAGAAAACTACACAACACTGTTAAAGAAAATCAAAGTAGACGTAAGTAAATGGAAGAATAGTCCCTGTTTGGATAGGAAGACTAAACATCATTAAGATGTCTATCCTTCCCAAACTGATCTACAGAATTAATTCAATCCCAATAAAAATTACCACATTTTTACTGAATTGAAACAGCTACTACAAAATTTATTTGGAAGGCCAAGGGGCTCTGAATAGCCAAAGAAATACTGAAAAAGAAGAATCAAATCAGAGGAATTACACTACCTAACTTTCAAACATACTACAAAGACACAGTGGTTAAAAATGCATAGTAATAGCAAAAGGATAGATATTCAAGTCAATAGATATTCAACAAGGCCACCAATCCCATTCAGATGGGAGACAATGACCTGTTCAACAATTGGTGCTTGGAGAACTGGATATCCATATCCAAAAGAATGAGAGGAGCACCATCTCACAACTTATACAAAAATCAACTCGAGATGGATCAAAGATCTAAATATAAGAGCCAAGACCATAAAGATATTGGAAGAAAATGTAGGGAAGCATCTACCAGAACTTGTATTAGGAAATGGTATCATGAACTTTATGCCCAAAACCTCAGCAATGGAAGGATAAAGAGATAAATGGGGTCTCCTCAAAATGAAAAACTTTTGCACCCAAAGGAGTTTGTTTTAGAAAGTGAAAAGATAGCCTACTCAATGGGAAAAAATATTCGGTAGCCATATATCTGATAGGGGTCTATCATCCAGCATATATAAAGAAATCCTAAAATCCTAGGATTTTATTATTTATCTCAATAATAAAAAAGGCAAACAACCCATTTAAAAAAATGGGCAAGTGATTTGAATAGATACTACTCCAAAGAAGAAATACAAATGACTGAAAAGCAAATGAAAAGATGCTCAACATCACTAGCTATTAGGGAAATACAAATCAAAACTACTTTGAGATATAATTTTACACCTCTTAGACCAGCGCCTATTATTAAAAAAAACTGATGACTACAAGTGTTGGAAAGAATGTGGAGGAATGGGAACCCTCTAGAATGGTGTAGCCATTATGGAGGACAGTTTTGTTGTTCCATTGGAAGCTAACTATATAACTGCCATATGATCCAGCAATCCCACTGCTGAATATATACCCAGAAGAATTGAAAGCAGGGACATGAACAGATATACACACACCGATGTTCTTAGCAGCATTATTCACTATTGCTAAAAGTTGAAAAACTGAAATGTCCATCAACAGAAGAATGGATAAACAAATTATGGTATATGCATACAATGGAATATTACTCAGCTGTAAGAAGAAATGCATATTAACACACAGGATAACATGGGATGAATCCTGAAGACATTATGTTGAGTGAATCAAACCAGGAACTGAAGGACAAATATTACATGACCTCACTGATATGAATTAAGCAAATTGAACAAACTCACCAAACTAGAGTCTGGAAGATAGGTTTACAGGAGACAGAAAGAAAGAAGAAGATTGTGAATCAATGCCCATATGGGCAAAATCTATGATAAGTTGGAAGGGTGTAGTTGTGCAATGGATAGGCATGATAGTGGTGCAGTGATACTCTTGGGTTGGGTGGTGCTGGTTGGTGAGGGGGGTAGAGTGGGGAGGGTGGGGTGGACTGTCCATGGAACCAGGGGCAGGGTTGGGGGAGGGTCAGGTCAACTCTGGGGATTTGTGGTCATGTGGTTGAAACTTCAACGTTGGGAATTTTCTTTTGGCAAATATAGCAGGGGAGGGTTACTGGTTTAGGGTATTGGATATGGGGGGCATAAAGGACAGGGCACACCAGGGCAGGCTTCTAGGGAGTGTCTGAGTGATCATCTTGTCATAGTGTGTTATAAGAGTGGGTGGAGACCCACATAATGAGCAGGAAAGTGTTGGTCTCCCATCCTGGGGATTATTGCTATGTTCCCAAATAAAGGGGTGGGAGTCTCTAGAAAGCACAGGAAATGCCTACTAGCGGATGACAGGCCAGTATGTCAAACCCTCAATGTTGCATGTAACTATGAATCTTCTTCAAGGAGTGAAGCTTAGTGGTTGCCATGGGTCCTGAGGGGAGGGGGAGGGAGGAAGAGAATAGATGGAACATGGGACATTTTGGGGACAATGGAAATGTTCTACATGATCTTGCAATAATGGATACAAGTCATGTTAAATTTCCTCAAACTTTATAAAAATGTATGGTCCAAAATGTAAACCATAATATAAATCATTGACCATGGTTTGCAGCAATGTTTCAATATTAGTACAACTCTAACAAATGAGCCATCCACGTGTAAAATATTACTATAAGGGAAAGGGGAAATTTCCTCTCTTCTATATGTCACTTTTCTGTATCCTAAAGTTTCTTTGAAGGCAAAATGAAAAAATAGGACCCTTGGGGAATAAGCAGAAGAAAATGTCCCTGTACATATAAGACAACAGATCTTACAGTGATTAAATACATAATGTCAAAACTTTTCTTTAATTTTATATTTTTACATAATTTTTTATTGTTCCAAATTTTTTAAATTTGTGTGTTATTTCTTATTTTTAAACTATCATTTTTATGTCATTTTCTTATTAATTCTATTTGTCTATTTTGTTGGCTTCAATTTTGAAGAGTTTTGGATCACAGAAGGCTTAGAACTGTGTTAGTGGAGGATCATCGGTGTGGGGTGTCAGTATTGAGCGATACATGGGAGGAGGTTCACCTGGACAAACAATAAGGCATATAAATGTGTTCAAGTATTCATGGAGCATTGTCACAGTGGGTGGAGATTCACACAATAAGCAAAAGAGTATTGCATTCCCATCCTGGGAGCTCTGCCACAGCCTCCCCTGTAATGGGAAAGTAAGAATCCCCTGAGTACAGGGGCAGTGACTATTGAAATAAGATATTCCATTGATGGGTCCTTAATATTGATAACTGTATGTATGAACCTTTACATTTGAAACTGAAACTTAACCTAGTATTATAAGGAGCCTAAGAGTTACCTCATCAGGGCCCCCTTGTTGCTCAAATGTGGCCTTTCTCTAAGCCAAACTCAGCATATAAATGTGTTACCTTTCCACCAGTGTGAGACATGACTCTTGGGGATGAGCCTCCCTGGCACCAAAGGATTACTACCAACAGCAAACTAGCAATGCAACTGTAAAAAGACCTCAACTGAAAGGGGAAAGGGTAAAGACAGATGAGTTTAAATGACTAAAAGACTTCAAAGTGAGATGGGAGGTCATTACAGAAGTTACAGTTATATATGTTTCAGCAGAATATCATTAACTGCCAAAGTAAAGATTGCCTCAATAGCAGGACTCCTGAGGATTGTGGAGACATTTAGACTTTATAGGCAGGTGAGAAAGCTTTGGAGTTTGGTGCCCTAACATTGGGAACTACTTGGGAATTTATACTCCCTAGTGCGACAGAGTTGGACTCAGTTGTGGTTTCCCTACACATGGCTCTTCTGCCCCTTCTATTTGAACCTATAGTTAGTAAAAGAGTTGATAGGTGTATGTCCAAAAGACTTAAATCTTTGTGCTGTCCATGTGCCAGCTAGGTCCTGACTCTCAAAAGAATTGCAGCACCAATCTAGTTCATCAGAATCACCCAGGACTACTAACAAGGAGATGATGATGGACAATGACCATGCCAAGGAAAAGAGAGAGTCTGCAACTGCAAGCAAGATAGTACCATCCATCTGCCCCACGGGATCTAAGCCCACTCTCAGTTAGAGGCAGAGCAGGCATCACCATCCCAGAATTCTCATGATTGGGGAAAGAATGATGGACTAAAGTAGACCTATTGTTACTCTACTATAGCTTATTTTGATTCTAGCAATGGAAGAATTTTTATCACTGATTTGGAGGCAGTGGCCACCGGAGGTTCGGAGGGGAGGGAGAGGGAAAAATGTGTAACTCGGGGGCTTTTTCAGGACTTGGGTATTGTCCTGAATGATATTGCAATGACAGATGCAGGCCATTATATATCTTGTTATAACTTACAAAATTGTGTGGAAGAGACTGTAAGCTACAATGTAAACTATAATCCACACTTAATGGCAATGCTCCAAAATGTGTTCACCAATTTTAAGAAATGTTCCACACTAATGAAGGATGTTGTTACTGTGGAAAAATGTTGGAGATGTAGGGAATGGGACATGTGGGAATCTCTTATATTTTTATGTAATATTTATGTAATCTAAGTATCTTATAAAAAATAAAATAGTATATTAAAAAATAAAATAAAAATGGGAAAAACTACAGTGAGATACCATTTCACACCTATTAGAATGGCCACTAATTAAAAGGCAGAAAACTACAAGTGTTGGAGATGTGGATAGATAGGAATGCTTATTCATTTTTGGCATGAATGTGGAATGGTACAGCCACTGTGGACGACTTTTTGGCAGTTCCTAAGTTGATATAAACTTAACATGTGACCCTGTAACACTATTTTTTAAGTGTATACCCAGAAGAACTGAGGGCAGTGACATGAATAGACATCTGTGCACTGATGCTCATAGCAATGTTATTCATAATTCCCCAAAAAATGGAAATAACCTAGGTATCCATCAACTGATGAATGGATAAAAAATTGTGGTGTATACACAGGATGGAATTTTAAGAATATGTAATAAGAAATGAAGTCATGTTGCATATGACAACATGGATGAACCTGTGCACATTATGCTGAGTGAAACAAGACAGACACAGATGGACAAATGCTATATGATCACACTATTATAAAATAAATATACTGGGTAAGCTCATGGAGTTAATAATCAGAATAAAGGTCACCAGAAAATAGAATAAGAGTACAGAATGGAAAGCTGAGGGTTAATCTGTGCAGAGTTGGTTGAAAAATGTTGTTTGTAAATCTTTGTAAATAAATAGAAATCATCAAAGCATATATGGAGCTATTATATGGATATTCCAGTGTTTGAAAGGGGCAATCTAAAGACATGTATATTACATGAAAGAAAGGTTTTTAAAAATATGACATGGGAATGTATAACATAGTGAAACATTTTGTGAAATACAATTATGGTTAATATTGCATATACAAGACTGCTTTTACGAAATATAAATACAAATAAATTGGAAAGATGGAAAGAGTGGCAGCTATATACACCAATGGAAGCATGGAGAGATTGAGAGGTGTTTGGTTTTTGTTTCTTCTTATTATTATTATTGGATAAATGAAAATGCTCTAATAATGACTGAAGTTATGAATGCACAACTATATGATTACAACAAAGACCACTAATTGTACACTTTGGATGGATTTATGCTTTATTAATATGTTTCAATAAAACTGATTTTTAAAAATAAAAAATAAAGACAGATAAGAAAAATAATTATAATTTGGTCACCTAAAGTAAAGTTTTATTGTAATGAATTCATTTCAAAGGATTCTAGCATATATTTTTCTTACAGTTGTCAACTTGGTATTTTATATTTACCATTATATATAATAATGTTCCCATTTTAAAAAACCTATTATTTAATTTAATGTTAATAGTTCATTAAGTTTGTGTACCATTATTTATTTATTGATCCTCCAGTTTTGGGATAATTACACTTTTCCAATTACCCTTGTATGAATAAAAAATACTTATCCATCTATAAAAAGATTAATATGAATAAATCAGTAGTGTTTTTTAAATATTTTTTTAAATTTTTTAAAGATACTTAGATTAGATAAATGTTACACAAAAAATATAGGGATTCCCACATGCCCTGCTCCCCACACCTCCCACACCTTCCCACATAACCCACATAAACAACATCCTTCATTAGTGTGGCACATTCACTGTAATTGAAAAATGCATCATGGAGCATTGCCACTGAGCATGGACCATAGTTCACATTGTAGTTTACAATCTCTCCCACACAATTCTGAAGGTTATGGGAAGATATAAAATGGCCTATATATGTCATTGCAATGTCATTCAGGATGTCTCCCAAGTCCCAATAAAACCCCCATATTACCAAAGTTTTTCCCTTACTCTGTCCCCAGAGCCTCCAGTGACTCCTGGCTCCACATTAATGTTATAATTTCTTCCATTGCTAGAATCGCAATATGTCTATAGATGAATACCATTAAGTCCACTCTCATCTAAAGCTCTTTCCCCAATTCCGAGGATTCTAGAATGGTGATGTCCACTCGAACTCCAATTGAGAGGTGGCTTATATCCCATGGGGAAGATGGATGGGACTAACCTGCCTGCAGATGCAGACTCACTCAGTTCCCTGGGACAGCTGTTGTCCATTATCATCTCCTCACCAGTTGTCCTGGGTAAGTCCAATGAGCTGTAGAGTAGGTTTTGCAACTCTGCCAAGGTTCCAGCCCAGCTGGCACATGGACAGCCCCAAGACTCGAGTCTCTGGACATACGCCTATGAACTCAAGAACCAAGTAAAGTTTCAAATAGAAGGAACAGATGAGCCATGTGCAGGGAAGACATAATTGAGTTCAACTCTGTTACTCTCAGGAGCACAAACTCCAAAGAAGGCGCACTTGCAAGGCACCAAACTCTGGAGCTATCTGCCCTGACCACAGGATCTGGGTGTCTCCAGAGCCATCAAGAGCCCCACTATTTGGGGTAGTATCCACTTTGGCAGTCTATGAGATCCTGCTGAGATGTGCATAAGTGTTATATCTGGGAAGACCTCCTGACTCACTTTGAAGTCTCTTAGGCACATAAACTCATTTGTCTTTACCTTCTCTGCCTTTTATTTGAGGTCTTTTCCAGTTGCCTTGCTAGTTGGTGCTTGGTAGCAATCCTTCGGTGCCAGGGAGGCTCATCCCTGGGAATCAGGTCCAGTGCTGGAGGGAAGGTAATGCATTAATATGCTGAGTTTGGCTTAGAGACAGGCCACATTTGAGCAACAAGGAGGCTCTCAGGAGGCAACCCTTAAGCACCCTATAACAGTAGGCTAAGTTTCAATTTCTAAAGCAAAGGCTCATAAGCCTAGTCATCAATATCAAGAGCCCATCAGTGGATCATCCTCCTTCACCAGTCACTGCCCCTGCACTTTGGGGACTCCCTTAGAGAATGTGGCAGAGCCCTCCAGGGTGGGAATTCAGTATTCTCTTGGTTATTGTGTGAGTCTCCACCTACTGTGACAATGTCACATGAACATCTGAACATTTCTACATACTTTATATGTATGCTCAGGTGACCTTCCTGCTATAAATCCCCCATCCCTAACACCCCAAACCAATGATCCTCCCCACCCCAGTTGTAACCCTGCTGTGATCCAAAGATTCTTCAAAGATAAAGCTATTACAATAGCTGCATACAATTAATAGGAAAATGAAATAATAATGATAAGTTTAAATATGAGATAAAATACATAAAAAACTAAAAAAAAATTTTTTTTAATTGGGATATTAAAAAAAAAAGAAAAATATTTTTAAAATATTTTAGACATTTTGCCTTTCATCACCACAATATCTGGTGTCCTGTCTCTACTGTGGCACCTACCCCCACTCATTCCCCAGTGTCTCACTATTTTCCATTTTGTTTTCAATGAATATGTAGGTCACAACAAAGTCACACACACAATACAGGAGACTCTTATACACCCAACATCATCCCCCTTTCCTCCACCCCATATTAATACCTTTTTATATGTGGATTATACCTTTGTTATAACTGATATACAAATAGTGAAACATAGCTACTAAACATGATCAATGGTTTACACTTTGGTTTACATTTTAGACCATATACTTTTATAAATTTTGATATTTACCATGTCCTGTGTCCATCATTGTAATATCATGCAGACCATTTCCACTGACCACTAAACACCCCCTGTTCCAACTATTCTATTCATCTCCCCCCCCCAACTTCCCCTGGGGTCCTCGGCAAACCCCTGGCTTGACTCGTTGAATGAAAAGATTCATAGTTACATGCAACAACATTGAGGTCTTGACACACTGGTTTGTTCTCCCCTATTAGGAACTGCCCTCATACTTTAGAGACTCCCACCTATCTCTGAACAAATAGATCCCCATGAGGATGGGAATCCAACTCTTTCCCGCTCATTATGTGGGCCTCCACCCACTGATACAACACATTATGACAGAATGATCACTCATACAATCCCTAGACGCCTTCTCCAGGTGTGCCCTGCCCCCAATGCCCCCCCATCCAATACCCTAAACCAGTCACCCTTCCTTGTCATATTGTCATAAGAGCATTCCCAAATTTGTACTTGCAACCACAATCACACAAATCCCCAGTGTTCATCTGGCCCCTCTCCCAAACCTTCCCCTGGTACCCTGGACCTTCTAACCCACCAATCCCAATCTACCCTGCACCACCCAACCCAATAATATCACTATCCTCCTGTACTATCCCTTTAATATGAACCTACACTCTTTCACTTTACCATAGATTATGTTGGTATGGGTGATGTCACACAAACTTCTCCTCTCTCTTTTTTTAAATTTTTAAAAAGAAACTTAGATTACATACATGTTATACAAAAAACATAGGGATTCCCATATGCCCCACCTCCCACACCTCCCACAACTTTCCACATAAACATAATTCATTAGTGTGGCAGGATAAACACATCCTGGGGCTTTACCATTAAGCATGGACCATAGATCACATTGTAGATCACACTCTTTCTCACACAGTTCTGCATGATATATGATGATATAAAATGGCCTTTATCTGTCATTGCAATGTCACTCAGGATAATTCCCAAGTCCCCAAAAAGCCCCTGTATTATAACTGCTTTTCCCTCTCCCTTCCCCCAGAGCCTCCAGTTGCCACTGGCTAAATATCAATGTTGTAATTTCTTCCATTGCTTGAATCAAAATATGTCTACAGTAGAATACCAGTCAGTCCACTCTAGTACATAGCTCTTCCCCCCATCCTGAAGAGTATGGGATGGTGATGTCCACTCCACCTCCAATTGAGAGGGGATTTATATCCCAGGGAGAAGATGGATGGGATTATCCTGCCTGCAGCTGCAGACTCTCTCCATTCCCTGGGATGGCTATTATCCATAATCATTTCCCTGCCAGTTGTCCTGGGTAAGTCCAATGAGCTGTAGAGTAGGAGTTGCTGCTCCACCAAGGTTCTGGGCCCAGCTGGCACATGAACAGCTCAAAGACTCAAGTCTCTGGATGTACACCTACAAACTCCAGCACCAAGTGTAGGTTTGACTATAAGGGACAGATGAGTCATGTGCAGGGAAGACATAGTTGAATCCAACTCTGTCACTCTCAGGAGCACAAACTCCAAGGTAGGGCACACTGCCAAGGCACCAAACTCCACCATGATATAGGATCTGGGTGTCTCCAGAGTCTTCAGGACCCCACTCTTTGGGGTCATATCCACTTTGGAATTCTATAAGATCTTACTGAGATGTGCATAAGCGTTACCTCTGGGATGACCTCCTGACTCATTTTGAAGCTTCTTAGCCATATAAACTGATTTGTCTTTAACTTTTTCCCCTTTTATTCAAGGTCTTTTTCCAGTTGGCATTGCCAGTTGCTGCTTGGTAGCAATCCCTCGGTGCCAGGGGGGCTCATCGCCCAGAGCCATGTCCCATGCTGGGAGGAAGGTAATGCATTCATATGCTGAGTTTGGCTTAGAGATAGGCCACATTTGAGCAACAAGGAGGCTCTGAGGAGGCAACCCTTAGGCACCCCATAACAAAAGGCTAAGTTTAAATTTCAAGAGCAAAGACTCATAAGGCTAGTCATCAATATTAAGGGCCCATCAGTGGATCATTCTCCTTCACCAGTCACTGCCCCTGCACTGCATTCTCTCATTTATTGAGTGATTCTTGGCCCACTGTGACAATGCCCCATGAACCCCTGAACATTTTTATATACCTTATATTAATGATCAGGTGAAATTCTTCCCATGCATCCCCCATCCTTGATACCCTACACCAATGATCCTCCCCCACCCCCATTGTAACCCTTCTGTGATTCAAAGCTTCCTCAAAGATGAAGCCATTACAATAGCTGAATACAATCAATAGGAAAATGAAATGATGACAAGTTTAAATGCAAGAAACAAAATACTCAAAAATATTTTTAAAACTTAAAACCAATAAAATTTGGATATTAAAAAAAATTTTTTTTTTAATTTCTTGACCTTTTGCCTTTCATCTCTGCAATATCTGGTGTCCAGTCTATACTGTGGCACCCTTCCCCTCCCATTCTCAAGTTTCTCACTATTTTTCATTTTGTTTTAATGAAATTTTAGGCCACAGCAAAGCCACACACAGAATACAGGGGGACTCCCACATACCCAACATCCTCCCCCATTCCTCCCCCCCATATTAACTCCTTTTTATATGTGGATGGTATCATCACCACAACTGATATACAAATAGTGAAACACAGCCACTAAACATTGTCAATGATTTACACTATGGTTTACATTTTAGGCCATTCACTTTTATAAATTTTGATGATATTTATCATGTCCTATGTTCATCACTGTATGGTAATAAAGAATATTTCCACTGACCACTAAATACCCCCTGCTTGATCTACACCATTTCTCCAACCCCATCCCCCCAGTCCCCACGACAACTCTCTGACTTGACTCGTTGGATGACAAGTTTCGTAGTTACATGCAAAAAGGTGTCCCAACACACTGGTTTGTCCTCCTCCATTAGGATCTGCCCCTGTTTTTGAGAGTCTACTGCCCATCCACTTCCAAATAAATTGGTCTCCCCCAAATGGGATCCCAACTCCTTCTTGCTCACCACGTGTGTCCCCACGCACTGATTCAACACATCATGACAGAATGAACACTCACACACTCCCCAGAAGCCTGCCCCAGGTACTCCCCATCAGGAATGCCTGCACAACCAACACCAAAAACCAGTGACTCTCCCTGCCATATCACCACAAGAGCATTCCCACCTCTGCATTTTTCAACCTCACACCCACAAATCCCTAGTGTTCACCTGGTCACTCTGCCAATACTCCCCCCAGTATCCTGGACCCTCCAGCCCACCCTTCCCAATCCACCCACACATCAATGCCACACCACCCATGCCAACAACATCACCACCCTCCTGTCATATACTCTCAACACACAACCACACCCTATCAGCCCACCAAAGACCACATCCACATGGGTGATGGCCTACAACCCTCTCTTCTCCTTCCACTTCCTGTAAAACTATCTTACAGACAATAACTCTCTGAGACTGTTCAATTTGCTTAATTCATATCAGTGAGGTCATTTACTGTTCATCCTTCAATGCCTGGCTTGCTTCACTCAACATAAGGTCTTCAAGATTGATCCATATTATCCCGTGTGTTAGCGGTTTATTCCTTCTTACAGCTGAGTAATATTCCATTTTATGTATGTACCACATTTTATTTATCCAGTCATCTGTTGATGGGCACCTGGGTTGTTTCTAACTTTTGGCAATAGTGAACAATGCTGCTATGAACATTGGTGTGCATATATCTATTCGTGTCTCTGCTTTCAATTCTTCAGGGTATATACCCAGCAGTGGTATCACTGGATCATATGGAAGTTCTATAGTTAGTTTTTGAGGAACTGCCAAACTGTCCTCCATAGTGACTGGACCATTCTACAATCCCACCAGCAGTGGATGAGGGCTCCCATTACTCCAAATTCTCTCCAACACTTATAGTCTGCTTTTTTTTTAATACCTGTCATTTTAATGGGTGTAAGATGATATCTCATTGTAGTTTAGATTTGCATTTCCCTAATAACTAGCGATGTTAAGCATCTTTTCATGTGCTTTTTAGCCATTTGTATTTCTTCCTTGGAGAAGTGTCATTTCAGGTCACTTACCCATTTTTTAAATAGGTTGTTTGTCTTTTTATTTTTGAGGTGTAGGAGTTCTTTATATATGCATGATATTAGGCTCCTATCAGATATATTTTTGCCAAATATTTTCTTCCATTGGGTAGGCTGCTATTTTACTTTATTGATAACATCCTTTGAGGTGCAGAAGTTTTTAATTGTGAGGAGATCCCATTCATCTATTTTTTCTTTTGCTGCTCATGCTTTGGGGGTGAAGTTCATGAAACCATTTACTATTACAAGGTCCTTTAGATGCTTTCCTACATTATCTTCCAAGGTCTTTATGATCTTGGCTCTTATATTTAGATCTTTGATCAATCATGAGTTTATTTTCATATAAGGTGTGAGATGGTGTTCCTCTCTCATTCTTTTGGATATGGATATCCAGTTCTCCAAGCACCATTTTTTTTTTTTTATTATGGGTAAAAATCAAAATTCTCACAATACATACAAACATTTGTAAAATGATATATAAATATATATGCATATATGTGTATTTGCTTACAAAAATGTTATTTTATATATATATATATACATATATTTTAAGAGGTGCTTAGATTACCTAAAATATTATACGGAACCCACTCGGATTCCCATGTTGCCCACCTCCCACACCTCCCACCACATCCCACACAAACATCTCCCACAGTGTGGCCCACCAACCTCAATGAACTTACACATCCTGGAGCCTTGCCACCAACCATAGACCACAGTTCACACTGTAGACCACACTCTCTCCCACTCAGTTCTGAGTGGTGTGTGCTGATTTAAAATGGCCTACATCCATTGCCACAACAGTACTCAGGACAACCTCCAACTCCCAAAGAAGCCCCTGTATTTCAACTGCTCATCCCCTCCCTACCCAAAAACTGTCAAGTGGCCACTGGCTCCACCTCATTGTTATAATTTCTTGCATTGCAAGAATCACCATATGTGAGCAAGAGAATACCATCAAGTCCACTCTAGTCCATAGTTCTTCCCCCAATCCAGAGGCGACTGGGATGGTGATGTCCACTCCAACTCCAAGTGAGAGAGGGCTTATATCCCATGGATATGGTGGGTGGGATGATCCTG
>JAKSZT010054451.1:928771-956701 GCA_026826555.1 Tolypeutes matacus
TTTTTTTTTTTGGTTGTTAGCATTGTTATAACTGTTATGCAGATAGCAAAATATAGCAAGTAAACATTGTCAGTGATTTACAGTATAGTTTACAATTTAGATGATACAGTTAAATAATTTTGATGATATTTACCATGTCCTGTGTCCATTACTGAAAGGTAATGAAAAATCTTCCCCATGACCACCAAACAACCCATTAGATCTTGACTGTTCCCTTCTCCCCAGCCCCCCAGGGCCCATGATACCCCCCTAAGATAGTTACCTTCGACAAGCAAATGAAACTCTGACTTGGACTCTTAATTATTGGCTCTACTAAACACGGAATCACAAAATGTCACTTGTTAAAATATTTGTAAGAAACCTAGTCACACAAGCACACACACAATGGTATAATAAGCAAAATACATATTTCTATCACAAACCTTTAACAAAGTTTTGTCACATATACTTTATTTTCTAAAAAGACATATATTGTCTTAGCCATAAAAACTTATTTGTGCTTACAATTTCCCCATTTTGGTCAAGTTCTTTTTCCAGATTCATTGCTAGTTGGTGCTTGGTAATAATCCCTCAGTGCCAGGGAAGCTCATCCCTGAGAGTCTTGTCCCATGCTGGGGAAAGGTAGTACATTATTTTGCTGAGTTTGGCTTAGAGAGGCCATATTTGAGCAACAAGGAGGCTTTCAAGATGTAACTCTTAAGCAATATATAATAATAGTCTAAGTTTCAATTTCACAAGAAAAATTCCATAAATACAATCATCAATGTCAAGGGCCTGGCATAATGGTCTAACTTCCTTCACTAGACATTGCCCTCACACTTGGTGGATTCTTAATGTCCTGTTAGAGAATATAGAACTCCCCAGGATGGGAATTCAATGTTATTTTGGTTATTGTGTGGATCTCCACCCACCAAGACAATGTCCCATGAATACTTGAACATATTCATATGTCTAAGAGGCATGCCCCATGTCAACCACTTCCATGTGTCCCCACATCACTGACACCCTGCAACAGTAATCCTCCCCACCACTGCTGTGACCCTTCTGTGATCCAAAACCTCTCCAAAAATGAAGCCAACAAAATAACCAATAAAATTAATAAGAAAATTAAATGATAATTTAAAAAATAACAAATAAAATAAAACATTTAAAACAGTTTGAAATAATAAGAAAAAAGAATTAAAATGAAAAAGATGTTGTGATTCACTAGTGTAAGATCTGTTGTATTGAATGTACAGTGACATTTTATTCCATATGTTCCCCCAGGGTCTATTTTTTTCACTTTATCTTCAAAGTAACTTTAGGATACAGAAAAGTCACATACAGAATACAGGTGTTTCACATTACCCAATGTCCTCTTCCTTTTCCCCTCTCCCTTATTAATAATATTTTACACATGGTTGTTACATTTGTTATAATTGTTGTATAGTCAGAAGATCATTCCAGAGGTTATGCTTATGCACATCTCAGCAGGCTTTCATTGACTGCCACACTAAACAGTGCCTCAATTGCGGGGTTCCTGAAGGTTCTAGAGATATCCACAAACAATAAGCAGGGCAGACAGCTCAAGAATTCTCTACCCTTTCAGCAGGCCTTACTTTGGAATTTAGGTTCCCCAATGTAAAATAATTAGATTCAATTATAGGTTCTCTACACATGGCTTTTCTGCCCCTTTTATTTGAACCAATAATCATGATACTTGATAAATATAAGTATCAGAGACTTAAATCTTTGGTCCATCCATGTGCCAGTTGAGCCCTGAATTTCAGCATTGTTGCAACACTTACTTGCCAGTTCATTGGACCTAACCAGGACAAGTAACAAGGACATAATGATGGACAACACCCATCCCAAGGAACAGAGAGTGTCTGCAACTGCAAGCAAGATTGTTCCATCCATCTGCCTCATGGGATCTAAGCCCCCTCTCATTTAGAAACAAAGTGGGCATCACCACTCCCAAATCCTCAAGACTGGGGAATGAACAATGGGTAAAGTAGACTTATTATTATTCTAGCAATGGAAGAACTCACCATTGATGTAAAGGCAATGACCACCAGAGGTTCTGAGGGATAGGAGAAGGAATAATAGGTGTAATATGGGGGCATTTTTGAGACACTGGATTTGTCCTGCTTGACATTGCAGTGATGGATACAGGCCATTTATATTTTGTCATAACTTACAAAATTGTGTATGACAAAATGTAAACTATATGTAACTGTAGTCCATGGTTAGTGGCAATTCTTCAATATGGTTTCATGAATTGTAACAAATGTACCACAATAATGAAGGATGTTGTAAATGTGGGAAAGTGTAGTAGGGAGAGGTAATGGAGTATGGGAATCCCTTATATTTCCTATGTAGTATTTATGTAATCTAAAGCTTCTTTAAAAATAAAAAAATTAATTATAAAAAGAAATATATTGTTACAAATGATTTTTGTTTCTATATCCTCAAACTCCTCAATTCCCATCTACAGGCAAACACCATTGATTCTTATGAACTTACTGTGTTTTTCCAAAACTTTTAAAAATGCATTTAGTATTATGTACTTGGATACATAAAAGAGATAGATAGATTTTGTCCTAGTTATGTCATTTTATAATTTGCTTTAGTAAATTTCTAAAATTTGTGTCATTTTGTGTTTGTTTTTGTTTTACTCTCAGCAGTAAAATTTTGAGATTTACTTCTCTTTTTTAATTTAAAAAGTGTCACTTTATTTTTCATGGAAGATGTTCATTTGTTCAATTGAAAGCATTGAACATGAGAACAGCTGTTCTAATACAGACATGAATAAAGACCATAGTGTACATTTAAAATTATATATTCATAAAAAGAAGTTAGAGAAAAGGAAATTAAAATGAATCTTATGTATATATTTTTTGCAAACTGAGCTCAATTCAGGTTTCCTTTCCTATAGAATGCAAAGAAGACACCCACAAGGCAACCTCACTGCTGTTAAATCACAAATTTCTAGATTATTAGAAATAATTTCCTCTAGGAGAATGAACACATTTTGAAGTCAATAACATACTTGACATGTAACTACAGTTAGGTGAGCCCCTTTTTGGTAGACACAATTTGTTTCCATCTCAACTGTGGAAATAAAAAAATCTGTCTTACAAACCTCACTTGGAGAGGAGGAATTCATGGGTCTAGGCTCTGGTACAGAGGCCGTCCAACAGCCAATATCAGGCAGGGTTCTGTTGTTGAAAATTTCTATAAGAAGTGTCTAGTCTAGAGAGTGGAATGTTTCCCTTTTGATCACAATCATCATGAGATTCAGGTGCTTGAAAAGGGGGGCACTGCCATTCCTGCAAACCAGAAGGATAAAGCATTGATCCATAGAAGACTCTCAGACCTTGAAATCTAATGGAGTTTGCCAGGCTGTATTTCAAACTTGCTTGAGAGACTTGATCTCTTTTTCCTTCCAATTTCTGTCCTCTGGAAAGGGAATGTCTATTCTATGCCTGCCCCATTACTGTATTTTGGGTTCAGATCATTTATTTTTTAGGTTTCACAGTACCAGTGACTAGAGAGGAATTTTTTCCCAGGATGGACCATACTCCCAACTGATTTTGATAAGAATTTGGACTTAAAGGTGTTACTAAAATGACTTTAGGATTTGGTGATAATAGGATAGAAGAATGTGTTTTGCACATGGGAAGAATATGTCTTTTTGTGTTCCAGAGGACAGAATACTATATATTTAATTATGTACTCCAAGTTAGACATGTTCCTCATATTAATTCTCGAACCTTTGGAAGTAAACTTTTTTGCAGATTGAACCTCTTGAATATATTATTTTCCTTTAAGTTGTGGTCCAAATGAATTAGGATATGTCTTAATCAATATTACTGGGGGTTTTATGAAGAAAAGAAACTGGAAGCCAGAAGCTAAAGAAGCTTCATAAGAAGAAACTGGAAGACAGAGAAAACAGAGCAGACACGGGGGGCGGGGGGAGAGGGAGAGAGAGAGAGAGAGAGAGGGAGAGAGATCTCCATGTGACAGGAAGCAGATATACAATTCCAGGAACCCCAAGAACTGCAGCAAACCAGCATCTGAATGCTACAGAATTTGGGTAGAAAGCAGATCTTTCTGATAACTTGAATGTGAACCTCTAGCCTTAAAAATTGGAGCTTTTAAACTAACTCATTGTATGGTATTTTTCATAGAAGTCTGGCAAATAAGAGGGTTTTTGACAGAAATGACATAATAAATGTTAAAGGATTTGTTGTAGAAATTGGATCACAACCTGACTATGGGAGTTGCCAAGGATGAGCTCTGCAGGGCATGCTGTGAGTTGGAAACTCCCATGTTGGTGAAATTGAGTTTCCCATTAAAAGTTGGTGGGCTGACATAGAAGTAGAATTTCTTCTTTCTGTTTGCTTATATTCTCATTTCTATTATTTAATACCTCCAACTATTTGGATGCAAAGACTAGCCATATTGCTTTAAACAATCTCCTATGCTGAGTGTGGATGAAATGAGATGTAGAGGCAATGAACTGATTATGGATGCAATTTTTTTTCTGTTAAATACACTTACAGAGAAAAACAGGCAAGAGCTACCTTAATTCAAATGATTGGATGCCGTAATCATCCCAAGTTGAAACATGAACCTAAACATTACAATCCACTGCTTATCACCTTGGCACTCATACATATCTAATTGGGCCATAATTTTTAACAATTTAATACAACTTATGTTTTTGATAAGGTGGTAAATTAAGGAGGAAAACAAAGACATTTACTTCATGTATATATATATATATATAAATATGTGCATGTATGTATATATGTATATATAAACATATTCATAATAACATAAAGGAACATTCTTAACAACTATAGTCTATTTCTGCAAAGGGTCACATGGTCATAGCTCATATTTATATCTACCTTCATGCACTACCTACTACATATTCTCTTAACCTAGGAAGCCTTCTGTTGATCATAGGCCTCTGATGGGATGACTCAAAAATTCATTCTTGGAGGATTTAGACCATTAGTATACCTGACTGGATTGGGTTGGCTTTATTCAAGATATACCCTTAACATACCCTTCTGTACTTCCATTAGCAGTCCAGTTTCCCTTTGGTAGGAAGCATCAATCACCTTTGCATTTTACAGTAACTCCCATTTTGCCTATTCAGAGGCATGAGGAGACCAAAATGGCCAGCTGGAAGTCTTATATTCCAGTTCAATGGAATCTTTGTGCATCCTGGTGGAAACATTCCTCTCTTTGTAGACCTCTAGGCAAACAGATCATAAGGCCACTGGGATGGACAAGAAGCAAAGATAATACTAGTGGGTCACACCTGTAATATTGATTGGTACCATTCCCATTTCCACTCTGTTATCCTAGGTCCAAGAGTCCTGGCTATGGGAGGAACAGTACCATAGAGTACACATTGATATAGAACACATACAGCACCCTGAAAAACATTTATCCAGGCCTGCAATGTATCCTGCCCTGCTGATATTGTGATTGAGTCTTCAATAGGCCATTGCATGTTTCCATGAATATAGCTGATTCAGGATATTGGGTTACATGGTAAGGCCAGTGAGTCCCATGAGAATGAACCCACTGGTCACATTTCATTTGTTGCAAAGTGATTTCCTTGAGGAAAAAAGAAATGCTTGTGGAATACCATGTTTGTGGATCTGGCACTTTATAAATACACAGATGGTAGTTTTGGCAGAAGCATTATATGAAGAGAAGTCAAATCAGTATACAGAGTAAATGTCCTTTCCAGTGAGAACAAAACACTCCCCCTTCCATGATGAAAATGGTACAATGTAAGCCACTTCCCTCCAGGTAGCAGGGTACCTTGGGTAATTGTGACATATCAGGGACTGACTGTTGGTCTCTGCTGCTGGCAGATTAGACACTCAGCAATGGCTGTAGTCAGGTCATATTTGGTGATTAGAAGTCCAGGTTGCAGAGCCCATGCATAACCTCCATCCCACCACCATGGCACTTTGTTCCTGAGCCTTAAGGTCTATGACAGGAGTGGATGGGGAAAAATTGACTGGTATTCACAGAACAGGTCATCCTATCCACTTGATTAATATATCCTCCTCTCCTAAAGAAACATTCTGGTGAAAATTGACATAGGATGCAAATATATTCATGTCTTTTACCTATTCAGAAAGTTTTATCCTCATACTTCTCCCACAGCCCAATTAGTCTCCAATTTTCCAATCATGTTCTTTCCAAACCCTAGCTACCCAACCAATGTACTGGCCACAGCCCATGAGGTGCATACGCACTTCTCCTCCCAAGCAAAATAAACTACCAGGTATACTGTCTTTAGGATATGCCCACTGGGTGGAATACCCTCTACGACCATCCTTCAGGGATGCTCCAGAAAGGTGTTGTAGTGTTGTAGCTGTCCACATTTGGGCAGTATCTTTTTATTGTGCCAAACTCTCTTTAAACAGGCCCAAGCTTTCACTTCTTATAAGAAACTCCTTAAGGAGCAAAAGCTGCAGGCTGGGAGAGAGAATATAAGGTAGAAAGAGTGGAGACAATGGACATTTGAGCCACTTCTTCAGTAATGTATTTGTGCCTTCCAGACTGGCTAGAGCCTCATCTTGTATAAGCCACTTCCATTTGATGATGGAGTGATAAAGTGCATGCCCAACTTAATAGTTTTGAGTCAGACATTTCATGATAAGCAGCTCAGTTCTCATGATCATTGAGTGGCGCAAAGTTAAGAATTCAGCCTCTCCTAAGGCCCAGTAACAGACTAAAAGATGTTTTTCAAAAGGAGAGTAATTATCTGCAAAGGATGGAGGATATTCCAAACTCCTACATGTCTGCACTGTGATTATATTTAGAACCCTGAAAATGGTGCCAAACAGCATTTCTATTTGGTACTGACAATTCTAACACCATTGTATAAGATGAATCTTTATGGCCTAAGTGACAAAGCAGTCTGCATGACAGTCTGACCTGTTGTAGAGCATCCTCTTTTACCAATCCCCACTTAAACCTAGCAGCTTTTTGGGTTACTCAATAAATGGGACAGAGAGCACACCCAAATGAAAAATAGGTTGTCTCCAAAATCCTTAGAGATCAACTAGGCATTCTGACTCATTTTTGGCTGTAGGACTGGGGCAGGTACAATAGATTAGCTTTCACATGAAAAGGGATATCTTAACATTACCCATCTACTAAATTAGAATATCATTTGTATAGGACCCAAGCATCCATTTGTTTTTCAAAAGTATTCTAAGAGTCTTATGTAGATAGCCAGGTACTGTTCTAAACCATTAATATATGTGATGCCCAAGACATGGAAAAACCATATAAAACTCAAAACATGTGACTTTTAGCTCTATCAGACCTCTAATAGTCTAACGTTTTATCCCAGAGAATATTACAATATATGTCTGCTTTTCCTATTAATATTTCTTATCTATATATTTCCCTTCTCTGTGAGATTCTCAATGAGCTGAAATTATCTCTCATTCACTTCTATAGCACATTAAAATTTAAATAAGAAGTATGGTAATTTTTATTAAATATTTATAAATTACCATAGGTTATGCTTTCTTATTAGTTAATTACATATATATTTATCAAGCTTTTGAGTAATTAATGAGGTTATATTTCTAGTAAGAGGAAACTGGATTTCAGGACATTTAAGGTATTGACCTATTACTACATAGGTAATACGAATCAGATCTAGGACTTAGTACTAATACATTATTATTAGATTACTTTTCCATTACATTACCATGTGGCTTTTCCACTGAGGGTTCATTTTTCAGTAAGAGCTAAAATGCTTACAAGCAGTCATTTTCATCATGTAGTTCATTGTTCCAGAAACATTCCCTGAGATAATATGGGGAGGAAATCTCATTTTGTTTTCTATTGCAGAAGATAGTTATTGTGATTTCTCCTTGGGAGTCCTCTGTGGACTTAAAATTATTTAGGTAACATAAGTATCCAAAATCATAATATTCAGAGTATATGGTAATTGAGTGGTCAATTCAGTCCAAAGGTCAGAAAAAAAGTTTTTCTTCCTCTGCACAATATTTTATTGTTTGTAAAACTGTTCTTGTGGACCTGTTACTTTAGGATTTCAGTCTATATGAGAGTTGAGCAAATGGTTTTATTTGAGTCTTTCATATTGATCAAATTTTTTTTAATTCCCTTCTGTCTATTTTTCTAGCTTCTATCACCTCTTAAAGTAAAATCAGCCACACATGCACACAACCAGTTTAATAGTCCTGAAATATTAGTTAGCAGGAATACCATCAGTCTGAATGAAATGGTTAAACTCCATGTATTCTGTACCATGTTTACATTTCCTTAGAATGATGTAGAGAATTTCTGTCATGGGATATGATTTGCTAAAATATATCTTCATTTGTAAACCAGCTTATTACTCTACAAAAATCAGTCATCAAGAATTGCCAGAAAATCATATTGCCAAGAGTTTCAGGAGAATTTAAGTGAAACATACTTTTATTTTATTGGTATGTCCATAAGCAGAATGTGGTAACAAAGATTAATCATTTTGGTCACTTAAATTATAGAATTTTGGGATTTATTCTCAATAGAATTATATTTAATATATATTTACTATTGCATGACAAACATAAAGAATACTAAACTTTTAGTTTAAGGCACTACATTTCTCAATGATTTGATAAAAAATAATTGATGTTATAAATTCCCATTAATTTATTTTAGATATATAGAATATGGACATGATATATCAATTTTATGCATCCTTCACATAATATTAAAATTTAAATTAATTCAAATATTTCAATGCATCTCAGAAATAAACTCTGCAATGACATTATGTTCATGAAGTTGAATAAGACATGCCTAAAAATTTAGCTCATTATTAGTTGTTTTTTTTTTTTTAAAGATGAAATTACTTTTCCAAGCATGCTCTGTCAATAGGTGCTAAACTGGACATTTTATTCCAGGGCTATAGAAGCTAATAATCCTCACAATTTTCTTTTCTGACATAACAGTGAAATGATGGCTGAAGTTGTAATTTTGCTGAAATTTCTCTAGTGTGTTAGTCAAGATGTATTATGTTATGTAATGTTCCTATGGAAACATTTTAAAAATTTGCTTGTGGAGCAGATATGGCTCAAGTGGTTGAATACCCACCTCGCAAGTGGAAGGTCCCAGTTTCAGTTCCCAGTGCCTCCTGAAAAAACAAAAACAAACATGTAAAACAAATGAAAAAACAATTGAGGAAGGCTGATGTAAATTAAATGAATAAATAAATGTATCATTAGATTGTTGGCTAAACAAGTCTTTAAAAAATCTGCAAGTTTAAATATTTGTTTTTGAGCACAATTTGATCAATTTTCCACATCCTGTTCATATATTAAATTATTTTAAACTTTTCAAACACATATGAATTTTGGGATTTTTAAATCCAAAAATGTTGTAGTGAGAAGTACAAATCTGAGTACTAGGCCTATATTTGCTACAATATGCCTAAAATGCCTTTCCTTAATGGTTGTAATTATGAAATGTGAGTAAATACATTCACATCACAAGATTGTATTAAATTTAAAGAAGCAGGTTTTAAAATTACATAGTTTTAAAATGTTTCCATAGCACTACAAATTGGGATAAATAAACTCACATTTCAACTTGTCTTACAGGAAATTCCTTCATACCAGAAAAAAATTGTCCTCTTTCCTGGCAATGATGTTGTTTCATTAGTCCTTCAGGAACAGTGCTGAACAGGGCAACAAAAATATCCTGGAGGTAGATGCAACCCTGTTTGCAAATAAAATCAATGAAATGTCTTTTTTAAAATTATTTCCAGACACTAAACTAAATTAGAAATTATTATAAGAGTCCTTTTGTGATTGCTTTCATGAAACAATGTAAATTGTCTCAATTTATACAGAAATTGGAATTTAGCTTCATTATATATTTTTACTCTAGAATTCACTATCAGATCAGCATATTTTTCTAACCTAACAATTATGAAGCTGTTTATTCCATGTATTAGATGAATCTCTTACCTAGATCTGCGAAAGCCTTCCTGGGAAAATTAGGACAGGCTATTTTCTTCTCAGTCCAGTAATTTTAAGATGATTTGCACATTATTTTCTTAACATATGAACATCTCAATATGACAAAACCTTAGTGAACTTCATTTTATTGACATAAATCATTTGTAGGTCAATGAAGCAGCCTGGCCCAATGCATGGCAAATGTTTTACCTCTTTAAAGATTGGAGAAGACAGTGACTTGAGAATGGTACAAACACCTTGGTCTATGACACAATGAAAGAAATACAAAAGTTACCTTTCTGACATTGAGCTCCTAAACATGGATCCTGTATTTAGTGTTCAATCACTAAGGCTTGCAGTTAATATATAGGTGCTTCTTTAACATTTTCTTTTTTGCCAAGCATTTTTTTTTTCTTACCAATGAATTGCCCATTTTGGCCCTTGCACCTTGTTGTATCATTATTATTGTTATTCATATTTTAACTTTATTACAATATATGGTGTTTCTCTTTTCATATGCTCATTATGCTTGTGAAGTCCTTGGATAGATTTTAAAAACATACTTTGTCAGAAGAAGCATGACCATTTCATATATATCTTGTATTTCTTCATGTAGTCTCTAAAATGATGATGAAATAAATATCACCCAATGATTAATAATAAAATTGTTTACACAAACTATTACTGAAAGAATTAAATCATGAAAGTTTTGACAAGTTGTATTTGATTTCTGGTATTCTTCCTTATGCCATCGGACTGTTTTTCATTCAGTGAAGTGTGGAAAACCAAAGATGAGGATATAATTGAGTGGGCTATATTTTCACAGGATATTGTCTTGAGAACCTATAAATGTAAATGAAATGTCAGGGTTGCCATCCGATTTGGATACACACAGGATTCAGTTGAAGAATGTTTATATTGAGGTCTTCATGGACAATTTTTATTTTTAATTTTTATTTTTAAAGGAGCTTTAGATTACATACATGTTAAAAAATTTAGGGGTTTCCCTTGTGCCTCACCCCCTCCCCCTCCCACATTTTACCACATTAACAACATCCTTCACTAGTGTGGTACATTTGTTACAGTTGATAAACATATATTGAAACATTGCTACTAACTGTGTAATATAGTTTACATAATAGTTTACACTCTGTCCCACACAGTTTTATAGGTTATGACACAATACATATGGGCTGTTTCCATCATTGCAATATCATTCAGGACAACTCCAATGTCCTGAAAATGCCTCTATATTACATCTATTCTTCCCTCTCCCTACTCTCAGAACTCTGGTGGCCACTGCCTTTATATCAATGATAAAAGTTCTTCCATTACTAGGATAATAATAAGTCTATAATAGAATAATAAGTCAATAAGTCTACTTTAGCCCATTGTTCATTCACTAATCTTGAGGATTTGAGGATAGTTATGTCCACTCTGTTTGTAATTGAGAGGGGGCTTAGGTCTCATGAGGCAGATGAATAGAAGTATATTGCTTGCAGTTGCAGACACACTCTCTTCCTTGGGATGGACATTGTCCATCATCATATCCTTATTAATTGTCTGGGTATGTCCAATGAACTGGATAGTAGGTTTTACAACTCCATTGAAATTCAGGGCTTAACTGGCACATGAACAGATGAAAGATTTGTCTCTGGGATATATATTTTAAAAGTATAGTGCTAATTGCAGCTTTAAATAGGAGGGGCAGAAGAACCATTGTAGGAAAATTATAGATGAGTCTAACTCTGTCACACTGAAGAACATAAACACCAGAGTAAGTCCACTGACAGAGTGCCAAATTCCTGAGCTTGTCTGTCCAGATTATAGTATCTGGATGTCTCTAGAACCCTTAGAAGCCCCACTGTTTGAGACACTGTTTATTCTGGCAATCAATGCGATCCTGCTGAGATATGCATAGGGTAACTTCTGGAACGACCTCCTGGTTTACTTTGAAATCTCTTAGCCATAAAAACTCATTTGTATTTAATATTGCCCCTTTTTAGTCAAGGTTTTTTTCCAGATGAATTGCTAGTTGGTACTTAGTAATAATCCCTTAGTGCCAGGGAGGCTCATCCCTGGGTGTCATGTCCTACACTGGAAGGAAGGTAGTGCATTTATATGCTGAGTTTTGCTTAGACAGAGGCCACATTTGAGCAACAAGGAGGCTTTCAGGGGATAACTCTTAGACAATATATAATATTAGGCTAAGTTTCAATTTCACAAGAAAAGGTTCATAAGTGCAATAGCAATTTATCTCTTTACACTGGTAGGAAATTTGGGACTGGTTCTGTTGGTAGTTGGGATTTCCCAGCCCCACAATCCCATGTACTATTTTCTGAGTGTGTTGTCATTCTTGGATGCCTGTTATTCTTCAATTGTCACCCCCAAAATGCTAGTCAATTTCCTGGTAGAGAATCACTCCATTTCATTTCTTGGATGTGCAACACAGAAGTTATTTTTTATCTTTGGGACTACACAAAGATTTCTCTTGGCTGCATTGGCTTCTGGATGTTATGTAGCAACTTACAATCCACTCAATTTTTCAGTTAACAGGTCCACCACCACCACCCCCCGCCCCCAGTTTAAATGTCAGTCGTCATTGCCTCCTATGTTAATGGCATTTTTATGCATACTGCATTACAAAGAGTGGCCACTTTTAATCCATATTTCTGTGCATCCAATGAAATTAGATATGTGTTTTGCAACATCTCTCTAACCCTTGCTATTTCTTGTTCTGACACTCACATCAACTAACTTCTACTTCTTCTTTGTGGGCTTCATTGAAACAGTGCTTATACTAATTGTCTTGATCTCCTATGATTTCATTTCTTGATCATTCTGAAAATGGATTCTGCTGAATGTGAGTGGAAAGTCTTTCCCAATTTTAGCTCCATCTAACTGGTTTGACAATTTATCATGGTACAATCCTGTTTATGTATGTGAGGCCAAGTTCCAGCTATGCTTTGGACCATGATATGAAAGTGTCTATATACTTTTTTCACTATTGTAATTCCCAGACTGAATACCATAATCTTCAGTTTAAGGAACAAAGATGTTAAAGAGGCAATGAAATAATTGTTTAAGAGAAATTGGTACATAAATAAAGTACAATTTTAGCATTGAGTAAAACTTAAAATAATGTCATATTTTAATTCATATCTCTATGGTCAAAAACTAGGGAAGAGGGGTTTTGTTGTAATCCTCTAGTCTTTCTCCTCTTTTCAGCCACCCTGGCTCAATCCAGCGCCATCGCTCTTGTTTTGAGGCCGAAACTAAAAATGCGAAGCAGAGCATCAAGGCAGAAATTGAGGCGAATCCAGGGGCATGCCAGTTTCTGGCTTCCTGATTTGGAGATAATGTAGCAATTGGTACGATTGGACTTGGGTATGTGAGGTCTGTGGAGTGTGAAATCTAGTAAGAGGGTACGTCGACTCGTAATTCAACGAAAGCTTTTCTGCAAGACACCTTTTCGCAATGGAATTAAGAGGGGCCTAGGAATTATATACTTGGAAATGCTGGAAAAAGATATCTGGGTCTTGAAGATAATTACTTGAAATATGCTGAGGAGGAATAAAATTGAAAGGTGGTGTTCTTAGAAAACATAATTTGTCAGTTTTATCTGACCAAGAATTTGAAGATTTATATAACAAGTTTTCCTTTTTATATACAGGTGGTCCTTGCTCTGCATGGTTCCAATATGCATGAATATCAGTTACCATAGTTATGTTAAATAACACCAGTCTGCCAAAATTCTGTTACCACAGTACTGTGAGTAGTTGCATAAAGTACAAACTTTGCTGCCAGTTCTTTAGTCTACAAATCATTATGCAAATAATATGTGCATCATGATCTATGATGAAATTACATTCTTTCAAAATCTGCTGGTGATTGGTCACTGAGCATCTGTTATCCAGTTCATGTTCAGACAACAAAGTGTGTAGTTGTATGGCCTCCTTGTCTTCCAGTGATAAGCTCATGTGACATTTTACAAAAATGGATGATAGAGGGAATTGGTCAACAAAGATGATGGGGCAGCGAAGAAACACAAAGCTGGAAGTGAAATTGCATGTGATTAGAAGATTTGCAAATAGTGACAGCAAAGCCAAGATAGGAGGAGACCTAGGCCTGCATGAAGCTATGGATATGAACTGTATTGAACAAGTCTGATAAATATAAAAACAAGATTAAGTAGCCTTAACATCATTTAGTTTAAATTGCACTAGGAACAGGAAGCCGCTCCTGGTTAAAATGGAGCATTTACTTCTACTTTGGATTGACTACTTATAAAAAATAAATCCAGATCAGTTTGGCTAGGGTTCAGGCCAAAGTGTTGAAATTAATTGCTATGTTGAAAGAAAATGGTAATTACAAGAAGACTGGTTTCATTGCTTCAGAAGTCAGCATGAATCAATTGATGTTAAACTATCTGTTGAAGCTGCTGGTTTAGATAAGGATGCTGTGGTGAAATTTCCCTCAGATTCCAAGGATTACAGGCAGTCTTTACTTTGCACAGTAGTGCAGGACTGTGCAAAAAAATTTGCAGGATTACAATGGAATGGAAATGGAGTTATAGAAGATACAGCTGACCATGGGAATGTTGACACTGCTGCTGTTCAAGAGACTGTAGATATGCAGCCAGAGGAACTTAATGAAGGTGAACTTACTGACATAAATGAGGAAAGTAGTTGTGATTAAAAGGATGAAAATGTCTCAGAAATGATTCTGTCAAAAACCTTCACATTACTCTTGGAGATATTTCACGTTGAAAGTGCAAAGTATAAAATTTTGGAGCTGATACAAATGTAGAAAGGAGTATAACAATTTGCCAAGGCATAGAAAAGATAGTAATTCTATATAAGTTATATGATGATAAAACAAGCACTGTTCAAACTACTCTTGATAAATTTTTAGTTGTGTTAGATCATTTACTTTTTAAAAAAATCAGTTTTATTGGTACATATTAATAAAGCACTCTGTTCATCCAAAGTGTACAATCAATGGTATTTGGTATAATCACATAGTTATGCATTTATCACTTTAATCATTAAAGCATTTTCATTATTTCAATAATCATAATAAATAAATAAACAAGAAAATTCAAAAAAAAAAAAAAAAACTAGGGAAGAATATATCTTCTTTTTAGTTAGTAGTATTTGCATATCTTAGAATATTTCCAAAGAAAGTATTAATCTGTCCTCCAATGAAACATTTTACACTTATAGATAAAGTGAGTCCTCTATATGCCCATAATTTTGCTCCAACTTATCCATATTAGTCATTAACTTATATTGATACTGTTAGTCTTTGTGTAATTTTTCACTTATTATAATTAAGGAAGATATCAGGAGATGGCAGCTTTATATAACCAGCATTCATTATGATATTAATTTCCCATCCTGGAATCCCTATGAAGGACTCATTAATATTACTTCACTTCTCCAAGTGGCCTTACACTCTCAGATCCATCGGGACATGTGTTTTACCTTCTTTGACTCAGCACAATAGGTATTATTATTTTTTTTTTATTATGGGTAAAAATCAAAATTCTCACAATACATACAAACATTTGAGCACAATAGGTATTTATCTCATTATTTCCTTCCCACAGTCTAAGTGGATGATATTAGTAATCACTATAATGACTCTGAGGTTCTATTACATTTTTTTAAACATGGACGTTCAGTAACACCTTATTCACAATGGTGAAAATTCGGAAATAACCTAAATTTCCAACAATAGGATGATGTTAATAAATGTTGGCCTTACATGTGGAAAAATGTTATTCTTTGAAGGTTCTATTCATCTGAGATGTTTTTAACATTCTTACTCTCTTTCTTCTGCAACTGTTTCCCTGTGCTTAAATGGGACACATAAGTAGAGGAATGGCTTGGGCTGACAATTGCAGATATGATGTGAAGGGCCTGCTTTTGCCCCCAGTGAGCTTCTCCTCTGCTGACCTCCAGAGTTAGCTGGATCATATGGTTAATGGATTCTTGAATATCATCCAAAGTAGGGATCATTATGACATTAGGAATTGCAAGAGAGACTTCAGTTTTTATAAAGGAAAAGATATCATCTGACTACTTTTGTCTATAATGGCTTGCAACAAATATTCTTCTTTTCATTGTCTCTGAAGATGACTGCATAGCTTTTTGAAGATTGTCTAATAATTGATGAGAAAAAAAAACACCAAAGACCTCTTTACATTCCTTTTTAAATTCATCTTCTTTATCAACATCAACATCACTCAAAATGACAACCTGATAGTGCTTTCTCCCGCTTTGGCTTTACTTCCAAACGTGACATGTTTCCACTATTCTGGCAATTGTTTTGTTTTTCCCATTGTATTTAACTTCATAAATTTTCTGAAATAATGATATAAGTTCTTTACAGCTTCCACATGCTTATTTTTGTGGTTTAAAACCTCAGCCCATTCTTTTATGTATATCTCATTGAAGGTAAACAAATCTTCTACTCTGGTAGCACCACTTTCAGGCAGGGAAATTAACACCATTTTGGCCATCTCTTTAGAACTGCATCAACAGACATTTCATACAAATCACTGACCTTCTTTAAAAGTTGATTGAACATATGCAAAACTAAACCCACCTCTTGAAAGAAGCTTTCCAATGTTATGGACAGCCATGTTAATCTTGTCTCAACACAGATTCTACCTTTTTAATTTTAGGGGTCATCAAGGTAACAAACACAGAAGGAACTTGCTGACATAGTTCATCATAATACTGCAGCAAGACCCTGCAAATATTGTTTGTCTGCTTTCAATTTACTTTCCAATTTTAGCAATCTCTTCACCTGTTCTGGTACATTCAGCTTCATTTTTAATATGCACTTGGTTTCCATAACAAATTCCATAATTTGGGGGTCAAAATTAACTAGTGACTTTCCTGATTCTGGGTGTCACACAAAAAGTGTGGCTTGTAATGCTTACTGTAACTGTGAAAGCTCTCTGACCTAGGCTGTGTGACAGACCACCTCAAATTCCACCAAGATATAAGAAATTTTGTGATACTGATGAATGACAGATTTACCTTCCAAACTTGACACAATTTCTGAGTTTTTAAAGAAATAGTTGATGGGCTCACTCTTCCAGCAATAGAGCTTCCTCACCCAATGTATTTTTCCTGTGATAGTAGGCATATTGTGAGCAAGAGGGGGATCATCATTTCGAGAATGATAAAGCTTCTTTGTAGCTTCAAGTTCAGCTACATAACACTGAAGAATACACTCAATTGTGTGGTGTATTTCTCATTGAAGACAGGGGATGTTTGTAGCTGTTGGCCAATTTAATGTAATTATGAATTCCAAAAATATAATTGGATCATGCTTGTAAACTGATCTGTTAATCTGGGCATGATTAAGTTATGATTAGGGTGTTGACTGGGACACATGAATGGGGCAATGAACCCCAACCCCTGGTGGGTGGGGGAATCAAATATAAAAGGCAAGGCAAAGGACAGAGGAAGAAGTTTTTGAGAAGCAGTTTTGATATTGGAGAGAAGGCCCCAGGAGAAGAGAATCGAGCCATTTGTCTGATCATCTACAGCTGACCTTGTAGAGGAGACAGGAGCTAAGCCTGGAGAGAAACGCAGCCCTGAAAAGAGAGGAACCCAAGAAGCCTGAACCTTGGCAAATGACGGCAGCTGTCTTGCTCCAACACATGGCAATGGACTTTGGTGAGAGAAGAAACTTACACTTTCTGGTCTGGTAACTGTGGACTTCTACCCCAAATAAATACCCTTTATAAAGACCAACCCATTTTTGGTATTTCACATTAGCACCCCTTTGGGTAACTAATACAATGTTCAACACTGAAATCTTTGAAGTAGCTAAAGAGCCTGCTGAGAAGATAGAATTTTTCCAAGAATACTGTTTAGAAAAGCCTGTATCTGTATCTCTAAACCATTGATTTTTGACATGAAGTTTAAGAAATCTGTTTCAAATTCTGTCCTTCTTGGATCCAGAATGTCATATTGCTTTTTCTTAACACCTTTATATATGTGATGTATCTTTTTGAATTTTATTGACATAATATCTATTTCCTCTGTGGAATTACTCAAGGCAGAATATGTTTGCACAATAGTTTTAATTTCTGTAATCTTCTCCAGTCTTTTACAGAAATCTTCAAATCTTCCAAATACATCCTTTTCTGAAACCACATATGATTTTTTCCCTGAGGATTCTAAAATCTGTTTCTTTGTTTTGTGAAAAGATATCTGATATTCTCTGAAGAGAAAAGTGCTATCCTGAATTTTCTTTAGTATAACTGGTGTTTCCTGCTCCCATACATGGTTCATTCCTCCATCAGTAATATATGTTTTACATGCTGTCACCATTTGATTTGTTACCCTGATAAAAAGTGAGGGCATTCTCTTAGAGCTATTATAATACCTTGAAAAACTGTGAGTCAAGGTATTATAATACCTTGAAATTCTGATGGTATTAACTAAATTTCACATTCCATGTGCCATATAAGCCAGATCATAGTTATAGAGAGGCTGGCATACCTTTTCCAGAGTGTACGAATATCTGACATTATCTTTTGATTCATTTGCTATATCAGTGTTTCTTGCATTGAGTAATAAAGTCAACTTGTTGACCCACAGGTGTTTTAGTGGTCTTTGATTAAAGAAAAAGAGTTTTGACAAATATTAATTTAAAATGTCTAATTGAGATGAAAAACAACATATACATATTTGTAGGAAATTTTATTGGTCAAAGATACTATAAAGTAGTGTTCAATGAAAGGCAAGAAATAAAATTTTAAAAAGCACACAGAAAAATACAATATGAGAAATAAAACAATACTTCAACAAATTCATCAGTAGAATCAGCACAGCTGAAAAACAGATTGTTATGTAAGTGAATATAAATCATCTTATCATAAAGTTAAAGAAAAGTAAAGAGGGGGAAAAAAATTACCCAAGAGCCATGGGACAATATCAAAGAGTTTAATATACATGTAGTTAGAGTTCAGCAACAAGAATAGAGAGGGATGAACTTGAAACAATATAAAGGACTTACTGGCAAAAACTTTTCCAAAATTAAGGAAAGTCATCAAATCACAGAGCCATGAACATCAGCAAATCCTTAGGGAAAACAAATAGAAAAATAAATCAACTGACCATGAAATGCATTGATATTCATCAGACTCACTGCTGAAAAACAAACATAGGTTTACAATTATGGAGGCAGTCAGAGGAAACTACTTTTCACAAAGACAAGAAAAGTCATAAATATTATAAAGACTTGCCATCAATAATGATACAAGCTAGAAGATACTGGAAAGAGAGATTTAAAGTACTGAAAGATAAAAATATTCCAGGCTTCAATACCCACTGAAAGCAATTTTCAAATATAAGAAAAAATTAAAGAATTTTTGGGAAAACTGACACATAAACACACATACAGAGAAAAATATATGTTTTCATTTTTTTGTCAGCAGACTTGTACTTTAAGAATATCCAGGCAGGAATAAGATAATAGAAGGACAGTTCAGTCTATACATAGACATAAATGATGCTAAAAGTGAAGGTAAACTATCAATTATTTGTTTTTTAATTTTCTTAAAATTTTACTTGCTTAAAAATAATTGCCCAAAGCAAAACTAGATTGATGAATTGTTGGGTTTAAATCACATGTAACAATAAAATTTATGAGAAAAATAACAAAATGGGAAATAAAATTGAATCTCTTCTATTATACAATTTTAATTTTTAAATCATGTGGTATATTATTATAGGTAGACTATGATAAATTATACAAGCACATGAAAATCCTTAAGGCAAACATTAAAAAAAGAGAAAACAAAAATTATAAACTTAAGGGATTATAGTAAGGATATCAATATAGTCACAAACAAATATTAAAGGATCTAAGAAAATGTTATAAACAACTTTTAGATGATAAATTTGATAACTTAGAGGAAATGTACAATTTTTAAATGTTCACATCACAGAAAGGTATAAATTGTTTAGTCCTATGTCTCTTAAAGAAAATGAATTTTTCCTTGGAAACCATCTAAATGACAAAATATCTGAAATTGTTTTTCAAATATAAAAATCTCACCTTTCCTTTAGACTAGGATGTGGACAGAATGCTCTGTGAAAATTCTTCAACTTGTACAAGAGGACATTTTGGGAAATGTAGAGCAACAATTAAAGAACCCTGGGACCCAGAATTACCTCAAGGAAAGATCCACCCACAAAGCCTAGTCAACTAAAGTCTGCACTGTTACACCCAAGGATGATAATTTCCCTTTTGTTTCTGAAGCCCTTTCTTATACCAACCAGACTTTACCTAAACAATACAAGTCCTCTTCCCAACCCAATCACATCACCTGCTAAATCACTCTTCCTTTTTTAGAGTTCTTCTTTTCTCTAAATTGGACTCTACATGTATGTTTGAGAACATTTAGCAAATATCTCCAAAATTACACTGTCTTCTATTGGCACCTCTAGTGAGGTCTGCAAGTAACATACCCTTCTGAAAAAAAAAAAAAAAACCCAATATTTTAAAAATTCTTTAAAGTATAATATAGTAATTTATTTTATGTTTTCAACTGTGATAGTTGTAGTATAATTTTGTAGGAAAAAATTTCATATGATAAAGTGGTGATTAAGAATGTGGACTCTAAAATCAGACTGTTTGGATTCTAATTTGAACTTGTCCTTAAATCTGTTACCTAACCATATAAAAGCAATGAAACCTCTCTGTGCCCCAGTTTCATTGTGTACAAAATCCAGCCCTTCAAATACCCTTATTGAGGCAACCTTCTGGGTACTGGATATACAGCACTGAGCATAAGAGGCAAACATCTTGTGCTCATAGAGCTTTCAATGTGAAGGAAAACAGAGAATAAACAAAAGGCATAAGCAAAATATATAGGAAATGGATAACTGCTATGGAAATCAAATGCAGCATTGATGAGTGTTGGGGCAAGTACTATTTTATATAGGTGTATGTGATAGTTGTAAGAAGAATAGGGTGAAGAAAGACCATGTAGTTACCTGGGGGGAGGTAATTTCATGAAGAAGATAAATTGGAAATGTTCCAGGCAGCATCAGATTGAATGTGAATAGGGAAGTTTGAAGAGGTCACTGTGGCCACTCCAAAGTGAGTGTGATAGATGCAATTATAAATGATGAGTTCATAGAAGTAAGAAGCAGGAGCCAGATCATGTTGGACCTGCAGGCTTTTCTAAAATTTTGATTTTTCCTCTTAATGCGATGGGAAGTGTTGTAGGTTTTGTAAAGTAAGGGCCATAGTACAACTTATATTTTAACAGTATCATTATGGCCTCTATAATGAGATTAGACTCAAGGCAGAACACAGTGAGACAATCTAGAAGGCTGTGACAATGAAAGACTGAGATGATGGTTCTTTTGCCCAGAGTTCTAGCAGAAGAGATGTTGAGTAATAGTCACACTTCAAATTATTCAGCACAAAGAATCAATATATTATGCTGATGGATACTATGTAAGATGAGCGACATAGAGAAAATTTCAGAATTAATCTTAAATATTTGCCTGAACAAGTAGGAGAATAGTTTTCCATTACCTAAGATTACATTTTAGATATTGTAAGCATCTACCTGAGAGTTATCTTATGGAGATAGATTATGTTAATTATATATCTACAGCCCTTTGAATATTGTCTGGCACTCAGTAGATGCTCAATAAATATAATTTATTTTTACCATTATTATATAACATCAATTCAATCATTTTCAAACAAAAACTATTTTCCTATTTGTCATGCTCTGTTCCAGTCTTATTATTTTTATCATTCCAAAGAAGTTCAACCTTCATAATGCACAGAAATTTAATATACCACTATGAACAAAATGATTTAGTAGAGCACATTTTTTTTTTTTTAAGATTTTATTTATTTATTCATTTATCCCCCCCTTGCTGCCTGTGCTCGCCGGGTCAGCCAACCATGCTGCGCGGGCGGGCCTGCCCCCACCAGGAGGCCCCGGGAACCAAACCATGGCAAACGGGAGCCCCACCGATTGAGCCACAGCCGCTTCCCAAGCACATTTTACTTATACATGATATGCACTGATATAAATAGGTCAAACAGAGTGACAATGTAAAGTGTCTAGTGTGGTCACATTGCCCAGTGTTTATATTACATTCATTTTATAGCACCATACATTCTTTATAGAATATATTATAAGAGGACAGGGTAGTCTGAATTTAATTAAAACATAAGCAATTCCTGAACTTACTGCTCTCTGAAAAATCAGAGAATCTGTTCACCACCATTATCCAACAAACCAACAGGATATATTTTCTAAATCACTGAAATGTAAATAAGTGAAAACAATGCTAGCACAGCTCATAAAAAAGACCATAAAATAGAAAGAGTCTATAAATATAAGAAAAGATGCAATGCATATACAAGATTGGAGATTAGATTATTATAGAATATTTTTTAAAAAATAAATGCTAATCAAAGACATAGCTAATTGCAAACAAAACAAAAAGTTATTGTAGGAAATAAGAGTTCTATACAGATTTAAGAGCAAAATTAAATCTTAATACAATAATTTATATCATTACTATGATAAGATAAAGTTTTTATTTAAATTCAGAATGAAAAGAAAGTTAATGGATATTTTAATTATTTGTATAAATTAATAAGCCATGATTAACTTGTTAGAATTATTTTAAGTTTTTAATCTTAAAAATGTTTGAAAAAATATATATATATAAACCAAATAAAAAAAAGAAAAAAAAAAACTGTTTGAACTTTATTATTTCAATATCATTTAAGAAAATGAAAAAATATTCTACAAAGAAAACCACAACATAAATTAAAAGAATACAAATCACTTGAAGAGGAAAATATATCTAATAACCACTGGTTATGTTTAAA
The DNA here is from genome assembly GCA_026826555.1 of Tolypeutes matacus. Lineage (NCBI taxonomy): Eukaryota > Metazoa > Chordata > Mammalia > Cingulata > Chlamyphoridae > Tolypeutes > Tolypeutes matacus. The sequence goes on from JAKSZT010054451.1 coordinate 951,682, forward strand.
TATAAATAATCATATATAGGACAATTAAGAAAACATTCTTTCTTAACTATATATCGAATAGCAGAGAAAATGAAAATTGTAATTACAGATTATGCAGATGTATTTATAAAAGGAAATATTAGAAATCCACCTTGATGAAAGATATGGGATGTTACAAAATTTGGTTTCATTTTTAATTATTAGCATTACAACTGTTCTCTATTAAAATTCTTAAAACAAATGAACACAAAATTTAACTCAAAAATGTATATCTTTCTAAAGATCATGAACTTACAGAAACAGGAAAAAGGCAATTATGTTTTTTTTAATGATACCAAAATTATACATAGAAATAGTAATTTATTAATTGGTTGATGAATCACAGAATGGCAGGGTTTTCAAATGGTCAACATATAAACACAAAAGAGGTATAACTGCATGCATATATAGAGCCTCATGAATTTGCAAAACAGCAGTGCTTAAAGCATTGGAAGATGAGATTCTTGATTTTGCTCATTTACCAAGAGTATGTTCATCTCCCAAGTTGAAATGACAAAGGAATTACCAAGGTCTATAGTGATGAGTGGAAAACAAAAGTAGCAAAAAACAAACAGAAAATGAAAGAAAATTATATATATTTATATCTATATCTATATATCTAATATATAAACATATGAATAGTCTAGAAGACTATTAACAAAACTCTTCAATGTTAGCATACATTTCTTCTACAACTTCATCTTATTGCAATATTTTATATTGCCTCTATCACAGACTATTGAACTTCTCTTGGTCCTTTTTAGCTGTTTGTTTATGAACATGAGTAGCCAAAAATATTTATAAAATACCAGCAAACAAATTTGTAACAAAAAGCTATTGTGTATTCAAAATTTTATAAGAATATAAGCATTCTGATGATCCTGGTCAAAATTTATCAGTACTGCATTAAATTATTTCTATTCATCATCTTATTTAATCTTTAATGTAACTCTATGGATGAAGAGGTTTTTTTGCTTCTACAGTTGAGAAGACTAGAATTAAACTTTGAATGGACTCACTAAGGGCTATGAGCTAAAAAGCTGGCATATCTACAAACTAAACTCTGGATTTCTTAGTACAAATCAGCACACTTTAAAACTTGATATATTTTTTTTTCTATAGAACAAGTTATTTCTATAAGTGCTCTTCATGACAAAATGCTCTGAAATTGGAATATGCATGGGGATTTCTAGGATACAGTTTGAAGAATAACACTACATTTTTGTTGTTTTTGCACATTAGTTGCCCCTAAAACCAATCATGTAGGACCCAGCGATGAGGGCACTGCAGAGTCTCATGGTCATAATAATAGGGTATTGAAGAGGATTACAGGAAGCAGATGTAGCTCAAAGTTGAAGTGCCTGCTTCCCATGTTCAAGGTACTGGGTTCAAAAACAAAAGAACAACAACAACAAAAAAAACCACATACATTTAAAACACAGGTCTAGCACATATTTGATGGCTTCCAACTACTATATGGATATCTAAAAACATATTCTTGGAAATGTTCCAGATCACTTGTCATCAAATAGAGGATGGCTCCACAGAAATTCAAACTAATTAAAAGATGCTACTGGATTTAGAGAATAAATATTCAAATAGGAAAGAAAGAAAAGATACACTTAAATTTCAACATCGTGGTCATTTCAATTGCCTGGAGCTCTCTCTTTTCTGCAATGCCTCTAATGAAAATATTTTTCACCTCTTTCTTCCTAAGACTATAAATGAGGGGGTTCAGCATAGGGATTATCATGGTATAAAACACAGAGTCCACTTGATCCTTTCCCAAGGAATAGGAGTTTTTTGGTTTTAAATAAGTAAAAATCATGGTGCTGTAAAAGATGGTGACTCCCAGGATGTGGGAGGCACAAGTAGAGAAGATTTTGTGCTTTCCTGAGGAGGAATTTGTCCCGGCCCGCGGGACATCAACGAGGACCCGAAACCTGCTGAGAAAGAATGGTGGGACAAGAGACGCAAGGAATGACAGCAAGACAGTATTCTGATCAAGCTGCAAAACTTTATTGAAGAAGCAGGGTATATATACTCTAAGGGAAGAGGGAGTGGCTAACAAGGACGGGTGGCGGTTTAGGATTGGTAGGTACTGTTGCTGGGGGTGTGGGATTGGTTGGTGCTGTTGCTGGGGGGAGGTGGCAGTATTGAGGGAGTGGCTAGGTGCTGTTGCTAGGGGTAGGTGGCAGCATTTCTGGCGCGAATCTTTGGCGCGGGCGCGAAATGCTGCTGACTTCCTAGAAGGCGGCTAGGGTGTTATTGTTTCAGTCCTGGCGGCCATGTTGCATGCCACCGACCTCGCTTAAGGCAAAATAGACATGGGTATATTATTTTTACTGCCCCCAACATCTCCTCCCTTTTTCTTTATTTAGCACAGTACTCTCCGTAGGCTAGCTGAGGGAAGTAGAGGCCTCATTTCCCTGATGTAGATAGCTCTGATTTTTTTGGGAAGGGGTAGCACAGGCAACGCAGCGTAAGGGAGGGGGGGCTGTGCCTGTCTTAGGTCGGAACTGTGCCCTGTAAGGAACTGCACCCGGGAAACAGTGTACCTTACCCATTATGTGGTCAGTCTTACCCGTCATTGGGAAGCATGGCAGCAAGAGGCCATGTCCCTGTCTTAGGTTGACTGATGGGTCAGTCCAGTTGCCCGTCATTGGCTAATCAGTCCAGCACCTCTGTGAGCGTCTTTAGCCTGGCAAGTTTTAAGCAGAGCAAACCCCTGTGCTAATGAGGCGTGCTTCTCAGAGAACAGTTAGGTTGTGCTTACCCATGACTGTCTCCTGCGGTGCTTTGCCACGCACTCAGCAGCCTTAAAGGGAGGGAGCAGATCACAGATGATCTGTTGGTATGCCTTGATCAGCAAAGTAGAGCCGGTGATAATGTACCTGGATGGGCCTGCCAAGAGCGGAGTCAATCTGATCTTTGACTAGTTGGATAATTCTTTTTACAGCCCATGGCCCAAAGGAAAGTATTAGGAGGATGGTTATCAGTGGGCCTAGTATAGGGAGTAGATAGGGCAGGATTCTATCGAATCCCCAAGAGGGATTCATTAGCGCTATTTCTCTTTCCCTATTTCACTTCTCTAGCCCTTCTCTAAGTTGGGCCATGTTGTTTTTAATAAGGCCGGAATGGTTAGCGTAAAAGCAACATTCCTCTTCTAAAGCGGCACAAACTCCCCCCTCTTTTAGGAAGAGGAGGTCCAGACCTCTACGATTCTGGAGGACAACCTCGGACAGGGAGTCTAGAGATTTTTCCAAGTGAGAGATGGAGGTTTCTATACGGGCTAGATCTTCATCTACAGCAGCTCGTAGGTGAGAGAGACCTTGTTGTTGGAGGATGACAGATGTAGTTCCAGTGGCTAACCCGCAATACCTAAAAGAGAAGCAATGGTGATAGCAGTAATAATTTCTCTTTTTTGTCTAGTTATGGGATCAGAAGGTTGCGTGTCCCAGAACTGATGGAGGCTGTCCCCTGGACGGTAAAGGACATGGGGGAGGATAACAACCAAGACGCACACTTCTCCTGAGCTATTGAGGGCTGTTGTGGCCACACAGGGAGTAAGCCCTGATGAGGAGCACAGCCATTTTGCCCCCTCAGGGGGAATGTAAAATTTAACCTGAGATGGAGGGGATAAATGAACACATGCCTTAGTTAAGGTGGCGGAAATGTTACCAAAGGCATTACCGACGCACTGTCTGGTGTGCAGGACGGATTGTATGGTGAGACCACGGGATTTGTCGTTGTTCCAATTGCATTGGGGAGGACTGTCATTAGAGGAAGTGTTATAGCTGGCATTAAGGGCTATCGCATCATAATAAGGGGGCTTAACAGAAAGGCATAACCAGCAATTGTGAGTAAGGTTGGGTGGGGAAGCGTTTAGATCAAGAAAGGTAGCGTTAATTATTTGCCAGAGTAGGCTAATGATAATTGGGTAAGAGTTAAGAGAGGTAGTGTTGGGTGTAGCGGACATAACTGTAGAGTGAGATTTGTACAGAGGTTTCCTGCATTTTGTTTTTTAAAGTTTGCAGGAAGACCCCACGATGGGTTAGGGGGTCGAGTGCATCCGGCGGGGGTGAATCGTACCGTGAGGAACTTGTCAGCAATTGGGGGTGACCATCCAGTAGCTAATGTTTCGCATCCCCAGTAGGCACAATAGTAGTGCGTGGGCTGATTGCAGTACGAACGCCCCTGGGCGGAGCTGGGACAGAGGTAAACATCCTGAATATTGAGATAATTTATGGTCCAGGTTTCGAGAGGATCTTGTACACATACTGTAAGAAATTGAGTTAACTTTTCTTTTTTAAACTAGTAATATCAGTTTTGCTGCCTTGCCTTTCAAAGTTTGGAACAGTTCCCAAAAATAATTTCCACAAATAACTTTGAATGTTATTAAGTTTAGTGTCCCATGGTTGTGGGATGTATTTTCATTTTACCAATTTATTGAGCTGTTAGTAAATGTTGTATTACCAAAATTCCAGAAATAAGGATTACTGTTATTAGTGATTATGACTGAATTATTAATGAACTAAAATATGGTTGTGTTTTTAATAGGTTTCGGCATCCCTATAAGGGCCCGATCCTTTATAATTCCATAGGAATCATTAAACAACACAACCTCTGTAAGCTCATGACATATATGTCATTTGTCATTAAGTAGTCTGTTGTGAGAGGGACATGTAAAATTTACCATATTTTCTGATTTATATGGCAAAGAAGGGAAAATGAGAACATAAATTTGACTGTGATTTTTAGGTTGCATGCATACAGAACCATATCCAAAGAAGTAGGGCAGTTTATAAAAGGTAAAGTTAAATTTTCTGTAAGTTTCCCTTCTTCTTTCGGCTTTAAGGGTAGTTATAAGTTATAGGTCCTGGAAAATGGTGAGCTTGATTAAGATAAATTGGGTAAGACTCATTGCTCCAAATTAACAGCTCTAGAAGAGGTGGGTTGGTTATGTATGCCCAATAAGTGTAATTATGATGTGGTATCTTAC